>PVIW01005595.1:0-13076 GCA_004026585.1 Noctilio leporinus
GCTGTCTGTCTCCCTGGTGTTGAGTCGCATTAGTTCTTTATATATTTTGGAGATCAGACCCTTGTCTGAGGTATCATTGGCAATTATGTTTTCCCATACAGTTGGTTCCCTTTGAATTTTGCTGATGTTTTCTTTAGCTGAACAGAAACTTTTCAATTTGATATAGTCCCATTTGTTGATTCGTTCTTTGATTTCCTTTCCCCTTGGTGAAGTATCAGTAAACATATTTTTGCGTAGGATATCCGAAAGTTTACTGCCTATATTTTTCTCCAGGACCTTTATGGTGGCACTGCTTATGTTTAAATCCTTTATCCATCTTGAGTTTATTTTGGTGTATGGTGTAAGTTGGTGGTCTAGTTTTATCTCCAAAGCGTTGATAGATTTAGAAAAGGCGATAAAGACCTAACATTTCATCACGGTAATTTTGATTTTTCAGAGTCCTCTTTTCCTTTCTAATTTTCAAACCTGTTCAAGTTATACTAAATGGTTAGTTACAATATAGTTGCTCTTTATTATTTACAGGTTCCATATTTGTGAATTTCCCATAACACTAAAATTTATTTTTATCACTAAAATCAATACAACACTTCCAAAGTTATTGCCAGGTACGGACAGAACAGCAATAAATTTGAGTTTCCTGATGCACACTCCCCTAGTTGAGGTCAAAGGACACTGTACCTTCTTGTTTTAGCTCTCATACTCTAAACAAGAGTCCTTTCTAACATCTACTCAGTGCTACATTTTTGTATTTTGTGCTTTCTGTTAGTGATTTCATTGCTAAATTGGTCTCCAACTATAGTGCTGAAGTACTAAGTTTTCTAAATATAAGAAGGCCTTACAGAAAATAGACTACATAAAATTCATTCAGGCATGAGTAATAGTGCTGTTGGCTATGGCTTGAATGCTAATGAATAAATAATATATACAAAATAAAGTATCTTTAAACAGAAACATACATAAAGTAAGGTTATATATTGACCAGCTAATGAAAATGCTGTGACCAGAAACTCAGGAGCCTAACTCTGTGAGTTACAGTGAAAGATCCACTAGGATGCTAAAATCTGGAAAATAGCCATAGAAAAATAGGGAGAATACAATGCACAAGAACTTTCATACACTGCCATTTACAGTATAAATTACACAGTCATTTTGTAAAAACAGTTTCGCATTGCCTGATAAAAACTGAACATATATATACCCTATCATCCAGTAATTCTACTCCAAGGTATATAGTCTAAAGAAACTCTTCCACATGTGTACCAAGAGATAACATACAAGAATGTTCACTGAAACCTGTTCATAATAGCAAAAAGCTGCTGTTACAAAAAAAAGCCTATCAACTACAAAATGAATAAATACATTTTGATATAATCATAGTACATTAAAAAAGGAAATCATAAAAGTAGTGATTCATTTTTATATTTATGTAAAATAAAAGCCAGAGAAAGCTTAAATCATAGGATATTTATAAACATACATATATATATATAAATAGTGTCAGAAAATGCCTAATAAAATATGAAACAGTAATTTCTGGAATGAGGGAATGAGGTTGAGGACAGATATTGGATGGGGATCACAGGAGGTTATAGTAGTTACAGTCAAATTCCACTTCTAAAGATGGTTGATAAGTGAATAGGTATTTATTATTCTTTATAGTGTATATATAAGCTGTGTATATTCTTTGGACATTTATTTTGCAACTTAACATTTAAACATTAGATGATTCAAAAGATATGCAAAGAGTAAAAAAAAAAAAAATTAAAAAAAAAGAAAAAATAAGTATAGAGACTGTTCCCAAGAATTACACTAAAGTAAAAAAATAAGTTTTACTTATCCATCTGCTTTTTTATTTATCTACCTATCAGAACATTAATTTTCCCTCAAGGATATGGAAATAATTAAGTGTTATTACTGAAAGTGTATAACTGAAAGACATGACTTGTCAATAAGAACACTCAAATTTAGCTCATGGTCCTGATCTCATCTAAGCATACTACTTTCGTAAAATAACAAACTATATTAAGTTCATTTTTCCTAAAAGGTAGTCATTGAGTCACTGAGTCAAAGGTAAGCATTTCCTTAAACTTATACAGAATGACCTAAGTTTCAGTGAAGTCACAACCTCTGCTCAGATCAGTGCTCCAATCAGTTACCATTCAGAACAGTAACAACATCTTAACCAGTTCTTATTAGTTAACATTTTCCTCAAAGGGGGTCAAGAAACTTAGTTTTGTATCATTAGTAATCCAGGAAAAAAGATAAATTAGATTTTAAAAGTTCTAGTAGACAGAAGTCTGTTTCATCAAATCCTATACTACGTTTGCCTATGAAATGAAAATGCTTCCAAAATTTAAACAAAGATGCAATAAAAATTTACCTCAAAATTTCAAACACTGAATAAACTACTAATAAATCCCATGTAAATATCAGTTAAGTACCTATTTAAATTTTGGTTTCTAAATGATATCTAGTGCTGCATATAATCTTACCTGGGGAGGATAGTTGCTCTCTGAAGACCACCTTGAAGATTGATCATTTGGTTTATCCACTAAAATGTTCCTGAAATAAAAGAAAATTGTAGCAATTAATTAATAGAATAAGTGAATGTAACTATTCAAAAGGAGGCATAATCTACCAGATGCTAAAATTACTACCAAGTTATGTAATATCTGGAACTTGAACAAGAATAAAAAATTAAACAGAATAAGAAACAGAAAACACCTAGTATGTATAAGATTTTAAAATATGATAAAGGTAGCTTTTCAAACAATTAAGAAAACCAAGAAAAATATAGTTCTACTTCACACTAGGTAACAAGATGAATTACAGATGTATTTAAGAAAAAACAAAGCAATTAAATACCTAATAATAATTAAAACACCATATAAACATAGTACATACTATTATATTAGATACAATTATATAATATGTACATATATAATAAATCTTTAGATCAAGAAAGTCTTTTAAGCCCATTATCAAAAGCAGAACTCTAGGTGAAAAAAGAAACAGATATAAGTAACTTCAGAAGATGCTGCTATCACTATATACTGTAAACTAAAGACAAATGGATAACTGTACTTTATTTTAATGTTGTCTTTCATAGCAATATGAGTTATTCTGAAACATTTTACATGTATACTCAGGATGGACAAGTAAATAAACAGATGGTATATGGTGAAAGCCAAGCTTCTCATTTTAGAGTGGGAAGTTACAGAAAAGCAAGGGATGGGAGGTTAAAATAAATCAGTGGTATTGGATTAGAATCAAAGATATCAGCAATGTGAATTCATGTTTAGCATAATATTAAACAGATTTAAGTAATTATAGATATGGGTGCATATCTATACACACACAAATAGTATTCCTACCTCTGTTCACTGAGAGGGACTAGAAGCAGTGACACCTTAGTAGAAATGAGTACACCCGGCACTAGATATTGGGTTGTACATACCAGAATCCAATCAAGTAAACAGGGATTGTTGGGGAAGTGGCCAATTCTAAGGTCAGGGCAGGGAATTCAGAAGATTAAGCCCAGAACATTATGTAATATTAAAGAAAAAAGTTGGGGCTTGTCAAAAGAACACAGAGAAACCAACATGAAAGAATGAAAGGTTAAAGCCAAAATAATATAAACAAAATAAAGTAATATTGGATTATAACCCAAAGTATAAAATAATATCAATGAGTCCATACTGACATAAATAACCCCAGTCGAATGATCTGAAAAACAACAAAAGCAAATTGAAAAACATCGCACAAAATTCAGGACCAGCAGCCCTACAAACTCTCATTATAATAAATAGTAAGGAAAGATTGAAAAACTGTCAGACCAGAGGAGAATAAGAAGACATGCCAACTAAAAGTAGTTGACCCTTGAACAATGTGAGTTTGAACTGCTCAGGTCCACTAAGACATGGATGTTTTTCAATAAATATGTCCAGTATTGTGACTGCATTTTCTCTTCCTTATGAGTTTCTCAATAAATTTTCTCTTCTCTAACTTACTCTATTGTAAGAACAGTATATAAAACAAAGAACAAAATATGTGTTAACAGTTTATGTCATTCTAAGTTTGAGGGAAGTATCAAAAATTTGTGCAGATTTTTGACTACATGGAGTCAGTGCCCCAACCAGTTGGTTGTTCAAGAGTCAATGGTATCCTGACTGGGATTCTGAATCAGAAAGTGAACATTTGTGGGAAAACTAGTGAAATCCAAATAATATGTGTAGTTTATGTAATTACTATCTTCATCATGACAAACGTATGATAGTAATACACAAGTATATAAGATATTAGAACAATAACAAATTAGGTGAGGGGCATATGGGAACTTAAACTACCTTCACTACTTTTCTATACAGTAAGCCCACCCTTACCGCCATCAATAGGTTCTTTGCCTTTTACTGATTAAGTTAACTGATGGAAACTTAACTCATTTGTATCAGTTAACTACAGTAAACTTGGTTTTATTATAATGTCACTTCCAAGTTTACTTTTTCAGTTAACTACAGTAAACTTAGTTTTATTATAATGTCACTTCCAAGTTTACTGTAGTTAACTGATACAAATGAGTTAAGTTCCCTTGGCAATCTCATTAACGTTATAAGGAAACAATGTTATTTGAGGACCAGCTGTAAATGTAAAATCATTATTTGTAAGTAACTCTCTTCTCTTACTGCTTTTAAGATTCTCTCATTATTTTTAACCTTAAGCATTTTAAGTATGATGTGTCTTTGTGTGGTCCTCTTTGGGTTTATCTTATTTGGGATTTTCTGTGTTTCCTGGACTTGCATGTCTATTTACTTCACCAAATTAGGGAAGTTTTCCTTCATTATTTTTTCATTAAGTTTTCAATTTCTTGCTCTTCCTCTTCTGGTACCCCTATGATTCAGATGTTGGCACATTTAAAGTTGCCTCAGAGGTTCCTAAGCCCCTCCTTCTTGTTTTTTTTCAAATTCTTATTTCCTCATTCTGTACTGGTTCACTATGTTTCAAATCATGGATCTGAACCCCCGTTTCCTTCCCCTCATCACTGGTTTCCTGTGGATTTTCCTCGTTTCACTTAGCATAGGCTTCACTTCTTCCCTTCTGCATTTGCTATATTTAAGCATACCTGTCAAGTCTGTGAGCATCTTTATCATTAGTGTTTTGAACTCTGGGTTTATTAGGCTGGCTATTTCCTTGTTACTCAGTTCTCCCACTGGAACCTGACTGCTCTCTTGTCTGGGTCATAGTTCTCTATATCCTCAACTTGATAACTTTCTATGATTGCCTCTGTCACACACCTGTTAAGCTGTAAGAGGTGGAGCCTTAGGTATTCTCATCAGTACAAGGTGACCTGATTCATCACTTTGTGGCAATGTATGTAGGGGAGGGGTCTGAGAAGGAACAATGCTGCTTGCCTGTTGAGAGACCAGCAGTTACTTCCACTGACTGGTTTTCACAGTCAGAAGCAATGTGACTCCACTTTCCCTCTTGCTAGAACCGTGAGACAGGTGGTCTGGTTAGGACTGGGATCGCTTTCTAGGTTTAAATGTATGACCGTGCTTTTCACTGCAGCCTCAGCCACTGGGCTGCTACTGCCACTGCTGCTTTCTGTCCTGGCTCCTTCCATTCTACCTGTCTGGCTGAGTATTTCTTTATCTCTTCATTTGTTGCACTTCCATGTGGTTCAATTTTCTAAAACTTCTGGTTTTGTTTTGTTTTTAAAGATTTTATTTATTATTCTTAGAGAAGGGAGAGAGGCAGAGGAGGAGACAGATACCAATGTGTGGTTGCCTTTCACCTGCCTCCAGCTACAGACCTGGCTGGAGACCTGGCTTGCAACCTGGTTATGTGCTCTGGCTGGGAATCGAATCAGAGACCTTTGGGTTCACAGGCCGGCACCTTATCCACTGTGCCACCAGCCTTTGGTTGTTTTTATTTAGTTTTGAGGTAGATGTAAATTCCTTCTTCGTTGTTAGGGAGACGCAGCATGTCAACCTACACCATCTTGGCCAGGAGTACCCAGTTCTAAAGAAATATCCAATCCCTCGTCTCTGCTGTGGCGCAATCGCTGGCAATGATGTTTCTTGTTCCTGTGCTTTTCCCTTACAACTATCTCAATTCAGGTGATCTAAGCTGGTTGGTGACATATGATAGGGCCCGTATGAAAATAAAATTAGAAGACAAAAAAATGTATACATAAACAAAACCAATGAAACAGTGAAAAGATATATTGAGTAGGAATAAGAACTAAAAGAAAAAACATACATGAAAATTAGAATGTAATACGGGGGAGAGGGTTGATGGAGATGGAAGAAAGAATGGGGGTGATAAATGGTAATGGAAAAATACAATAAAAGAAAAAGAAAAAGATATTTGCTGTGTACATGAAAATAAACCCCCAATGTTAACCACTTAAAGAATGTAACAGACATAAAATAGACTCCAGGTAACAACAGAATAGAATTAATGGCAACTCCAGTTGCCAGGAGGCTGTTTCCGGCAACTAAAAGAACAAGACCACAGAACACTTTTAAGTCCTCCACAACTCATTTTAACAATTTTATTATTGTCTAAAAAAATAAATGACAAGCAAAAAAAAAAAAAAGTTATAGGAGACATAATTCAGTATAGAAATTATAGGATTCAATAATTAAGATTAACTTACTAAGGTTAAGTACCTGCCATTTTACAATATAGTGCTCACTTCAGCAGCACACATACTAAAATTGGAATGATACAGAGAAGATTAGCATGGCTCCTGCAAAAGGATGACACACAAATTCGTGAAGTGTTCCATATTTTTGTGTTTTTGTTTTAAAAAATGTAGCACTTGACTTTTTGCCTAGTAAAAAAAGTAAATATTCCAATGCAAAACGAAAAAAGAAAAAAAATTATATATGTATGTGTATATATATACATATACATACATATACATATACATATATATATATAGTTAAGTCCTGGCTGGTGTGGCTCAGTTGGTTTGCTGTTGCCATGCAGAACAAAAGGTCACTGGTTCAATTCCCAGGGAAGACACATGCCTGGGTTGCTGGTCGGGTCACCAATCCAGGCATGTGTCAGAGGCAACCAGTCAAGTCAATGTTTCTCTCATATGATATTTGCCTCTCTTCCTCCTTCCCTCTCTCTCTAAAATTAAAAATAAAATCTTAAAAAATTTTTAAACATATTGATATATTTAAAATGCAAGTAATAACTGAATTGGTCAAGAACAGTTGATAATGATGATGGGTTGGGGACCAAATTGGCTTCTTATTTCCATCAGGATTAATTTCATTTTAAAATGTACACTTTTAGGCCCTGGCTGGTGGCACAGTGGATAGGCACCGGCCTGCCAAGCCAAAGGATGCTGGTTTGATTTCTAGTCAGGGCACATAACCAGGTTGCCAGCCAGGTCTCCAGCCAGGTCTATTGCCATAGGCAGGTGAAAGGCAACCATACGCTGATGTTTCTCTCCCTCTCTGCCTCTCTCCCTTCCCCTCTCTGGAAATAATAAATAAAATCTAAATCTAAATCTATACACACACACACACACACACATACACACTTTCATTCCTACCAATGCAACATGAAAACTGAAGGTAAATAAAAATGAACCACCTTAATGTCTTTTGGAAGACAAAGGCAAGGCTGTAATAAAACTCTTCTAGTAGGGCTATAAAAATTTATAGCAAAACACACGGGCAACTGAAAAACAGACAGAAGTGTTACTTTTTCCAAGTTTTATGTTTTTATATGGCATATTTTTAAATGTATTATATCTCTATATATACTACCAATTAAATGTCAGAAACAAATATTAAAATTCATTATCAGAAGATAATTAGTTAAACACTTTGGGTTCAAGTCAGCAAATTATGTATCTTTTCTTGCTTAAATATGCTCAGTTCTTTTTTTTTTTTTTAAGGAGTATAATTCAACTCTGAAATAGTTTCCTTCTTGTAGTTACCAACACCCCATTAAAACCTGTGCCCTTTCGTTAAATGTGCTAAGATGAACCTAGAAGAAATCAACTTCAACTAGAATCCAAAGACCACTAATTGGCTGGATAACCTTAAACACATCACATAATCTCACAGGGCTTTTTAATTCCTTTATCTGCAGTGTAAAAGAAAAGACTGAATTCCTTGGTCTCAAGTTTCTTCCGGCTCTTAACAGGGCAGAGCAGTTTCACTGCACAACTCTATGAAACACCATTCACTGCACAACTCTATGAAACACCATTTTATACATTCTACAATTGTATAAAAAGTCTTCACATCCTTCATTCAAGCTATTACGTATAATCCTCCTTCTACACATCAGTCAGTAACAATACACAATCCAGTGACGATAACAGAGTTCATTATGTGTGAACACTCCCTGGGATAACACCAAAACAGTATAAGCATGGGTACCTATGGATCAATGAGATTATGTTTATATTTTATTAATTTAAAAATATTATTATTTTTAGAAAGAGGGGAATGAAGAGAGGCAGAGAGGGAGAGAGACATCAATGTATGATTGCCTTTCACCTGCCTCCAGCTATGGATCTGGCTGGAAGACCTGGCTTGCAACCTGGTTATGTGCCCTGGCTGGGGAATCGAACCAGCCACCTTTGGTTTGGCAGGCCAGCACCTTATCCACTATGCCACCAGCCAGGGCTATAATCTGTTTTTAATAAATAATAAATGTATATAGCATAAAACTTAAGAAGACACACAAGAAAGCATACAATAAAAATCCATCTCAAAATCCAAAATATTTAACTTTGAATATTCCTACCTGTAGAGTGTTTAGAGTATATTTATAATAGTTATGGCTATGCCAAAACTCACTTATATTTGTATATACTGTACAGATTTAAGATTCACTTCCAAAAACATTTCAATTTTCACACAGGAGCATACTAGGGAGCATGCTAGTTTACCTATCATAAACTGAGAATGTATTTATTCAACAAATATTTACCAAGTTCTGTATGCCAGACACCATGCTAGACTCTGGTATGTAAAATAGACATGAACCCCATTTGCGATGCTTAAAATGGGCAGCACAAAACAGAGTTAGTTGTAAATAAGATCATTATAGACTGATAAGTACTGTAATATAAACAGGGGGCTGATAGGATATGAGAGTTCCTTTACTTGGGGAGGTCAAAAAACAAACTCTGAAAAAATACTAATTACCCTAATTACAAAGAGCCACTCAAGTAAAAATAAAGGAAAAATTCATTCTTCACAAAGGAACCAACAAATTTAAAATCCAGACAATAGAAATTAATTTGACCAAGGAAATCTGAGAACTGGGTAAATTCAGATAATGTCCTCACAGGCCTCAAGAGGAGTTAATGCAAAGGAAAGAAATCTCTAAGAAAGAGGGCCTGAGAATATTTTTTAAAAAGGTTGATTCTAGACTCTAATAAGATTTCAAGAACTATCCTACAAATATATTATTAATTTTAGAGACAGATACCTGCCCTGAAGAGAAACTGCAGGGGACGAAAAACAAATTAAGCAAAAAATAAAGAATGACAATCCTCAGGAGAAATAAAATTCATATTCTCATTGGACTGAGGTCCAAGCAACATAGATCTCGAAAAGTACCACAATAGCAAAACAGATTAAAGTTGCCTCTTCACAAAACAAAATACGTAGAAAGGCAAAAGACCTTTTAAAAAGGCTCAAGACAGTCCCAATTTTTAAAATACTTCACAAAGTATTGAGCTTTGAGCCGGGAAGCTCAAAAACTGGACTGGCTCACCCATCTGTGCTGCCTACTTAAGTTCTTTCTTCTAAAACTACTAGAAAATTGAACTTGTTTAAACACTAGAAACTAAAATTAAAGTCCATACTAAGACACTGTAGGAAAACATTAATGTAAAACAAGTAACATTCTAACAGATAATAAAAACACCAGAGAAAATTATGGCCCCAAAAATGGAGATTATTATTTCAAAATGACCTAAAAGAAATTAAGAGAATAGCTGTAGAGTTTTAAAGCAGCAATAAATCAAAATTACAACAGCTCAGAAATATTATGACTAGACAATAGGAAGAGCTATTAAGACTCACAAAATGAACAGAGAATAGCTTTCAGGGGCAGGGGGGAGGCTAAATTAGAAAGAATAAAATTTAAAAAATGGCTTTCCATCGTCTCCTGAAAAAAAAAAAAAAAAAAAAACCAAAAAAAAAAACAAAAAAAAAAAAAAAAAAAAAAAAAAAAAAAAAAAAAAAAAAAAACCCTAAAAGAAAAGCCAGATTAGATGAGTGAAAATAATGTATTAAAAACAAAAGATGGGTGGGAAGGGGGACAGAGGGGAGCAAAAAGGGGATGGATGTAATACAACAACAATAAAATTAAAACAAACAAACAAACAAAAAAACACAAAGAAACAAAAGAAAGCAGCAATTAGTGACCCAAGAAATATGTAAGTAAACCCAGACAGGTATTTCGAATTATGCTGCAAGCAAATCTCTTTAAAGACCAGAATCTACACAATAAAAGGATACACAGCATATTAGTGAAATTCAAACCAGAATATTCTTAATATAAACTTTAAAGACTTTCTAAAAGTTGTTTTCAAGCCTCCCAATAAAAAGACCAAGTCACTTTTAACAAATCGTAAGAGTCAAAAAAATCATAGTCAAGAAACCTCACAAAACTATATTTTATACCTAAAAACAAGATTTTAATATACTCAAAAGCAGAAAGAAAAAAAAAGTCTAGAACTCTATATACAGTCAAACTATGCTTCAAATTTAAAAGCATAGTTAACAACATGTAAAAGTTTTTGAGTCCTTCCTGAGAAACTATTAAAGAACTATAAGGCCCTGGCCATGTAGCTCACTTGGTTAGAGCACATCCCAATATGTCAAATTGTGAGTTCAATCCCCAGTGAGGGCACACACAAAAATCAAACCAATGAAAGCATAAATAAGTAAAACAACAAATCGATGTTTCTCTCTCCCCCCTCTAAAATCAATCACTAAAGAACTATACGTATCCAAGAAGTAAGCTGAAAATATTCAGAATAAAATCTGGTCATATGAACTAAAAACATTTAACCACAGAATTAAAACCGTAAGATAAAAATGATATAACAGCATGTAAATATATTCAGCAACAATGTAGGAAATAACAGATCAAAAAATAGGAGAAGAATGAATAAGTGGATGTCGGAATAGATCAGCAATTTTTATTTTTTATTATTTTTAAAGATTTTATTTATTTATTTATTTACAGCAAGGGGAAGGGAGAGAGGCAGAGAGGGAGACAGACTTCAACGTATGGTTGCCTTTTACCTGCTTCCAGCTACAGATCTGGCTGGAGACCTGGCTTACAACTTTGTTATGTGCCCTGGCTGTGGAATCAAACCAGTGACCTTTGGGTTCACAGGCCTGTGCCTACCCACTGTGCCACCAGCCAGGGCCCAGAGGTAACTTTTAAAACTTAGATGTAATCAGTCACTCTTTGGGGAAAAACTGCACCAACTGACCCCAACAAACATAGGAAGTAAAAACAGAGAAATTTCTAAAGAAGAAAAAGAGAAAGTTATCAAAACTTGGCCATCAACAACACCACATACATGTGGTCCCAGTAAGAAAATCTTAATATTAAAACACTTAAAAATAGATAGTCCCAATGTTACTTAAACTATTCAAGAACATAGAAATAGATAAAGGTACATTGTAATGAAAATAGCATAAATAGATATCAAATGTGATAAAGACCGCTAATACACAGAAAATTACAAATTTTCATTTATACTAATATAAAAAATTATATGAAAATCCTATGAAGTGCTGGATAACAAAAACCTACAGCATTAAAAAATAATCAAGATCTAGTAAAGATTATTATAAAAATGTAAGGGTGGTTTATTATTAGGGTCCTCACTGATATAATTTATCACAATAATAGAGATAAGGAGAAAAATTACTCAATCATCTCAATACATGTCCCCCTCAAAAGCATGTGACAAAATTTAACACTCATTGAGAACAAAAGCATTCAATTTAAAAAGAAAAAGTTGATGAATACACCTTTAATTCTACATTCCAGAAAATATTCACCCATGTAATATGAAAAAAAGACATTTATTGCAGATACAAGATACAAGAAACATTGTACACAGAACAACAGGGCCTTAGTCCCCTTCAAAGTAGGCACACTTGGACCTCACACAGTTCTCCCAATCACCATCAATTACTTTGTCATATTTTCCTGAACCTCATCTACTGTCTGGTATCTTTTCCCTTTCAAAAGTGATTTTAGTTTTGGGAAAAGCCAGAAGTCACAGGGTGCCAAATCTGAGCTGCAGGGGAGTTGAGTCACCTGGGTGATTTGTTATTTCACCAGAAAACTCTGCACAAGACATGGTGCATCAGTGGGTGCATTGTTGTGAAGAAGCTGCCCATCACCAGCTCCCTACGGCTGCGGCCTTCTGAATTATCCCTATAGTTTCCACGAAGGAATGTTCAAGCTTTACGCAAAATCTGATGCAGATTTGTTTTACTTGCTCGATAATTTTGAATGTGATAGCCACACAGTACACATGCTCACTCAATGGCATCTACCGTCCCCACTGACTAGTATAGCGAGGTCATCATTGTTCACACAAGCATTCCAGTCCATTATTTTTGGCTGTCAGATTAATGGATGATGCACAAACCATTCTCGTTATATTTATAATGGCTGGAGTTTTTCTGGACAGACCTCATATACGTCGCCATCCATCTAAAAGCTAGCACTTTATTTAACAGTTAAATACTAGAAGCATTTCTGACAAAAACAAGGACAAAGATGCCCCTTACAATCATTAACTTAAAATTAAGGTATTAGGCCCTGGCTGGTGGCACAGAGAATAAGGTCCCGGCCTGCAAACCCAGAGGTCGCAGATTCGATTCCCAACCAGGGCACATAACCAGGTTGCAAGCCACGTCTCCAGCCAGGTCCGTGGTTAGAGGCAGGTGAAAGGCAACCATACATTGATGTCTCTCTCCCTCTCTCCCTTCTCTTCTCTCTAAAAATAATAAGTAAAATCTTAAAAAAAAAAAAAACAAAAAACGAAAACAAACAAA
>PVIW01005595.1:13176-82034 GCA_004026585.1 Noctilio leporinus
CTTTTCTTTTTTTTTTTTTTTTTTTTTTAATTTTATTGTTGTTGTATTACATCCATCCCCTTTTTGCTCCCCTCTGTCCCCCCCCAATAACTTTTCTTAAATAGCACAAATAGCTGAGGTCACTAGGGAAACCACCACCTTGTAATCTGGAGATAGAGGCAAAGACAAAATCACAGCTGAGATCAGCTTATCTGAAGCTGAAGCCACTGGAGCAAATAAATGGTAGGAACAATTAAAAGGTCATTTTGACAAATCTCTGGAGACTGAACATGGACTAGCTTGAGTGTTATAAACATCTGGGGACATTTTCATAAGGTTCCCCATACTTTTGCACTTTTTACTTCCAGTAAAAGATGATGAGCATAAAACCCCTGCCTGAAAGAGAGTAAGGGAAAAGCAGTCATACTCTCAGAGTGTTCTTCATAACAAAGGCCAGCCTTCTAAAGGCAACTAACTACTATACCAGAACCTTATCCCACCTGGGGAAGGGCAATTAGCCAAGTCCAGCCCCTTCTAGCCTTCCTTTTTCACACAGGGGGATAAAAGGCTAAAAAACAGTTCTGAAAGTGAGGGTCTGGACTCAGACTCAATAAAAACTGAGATTTAAAGACAGATTAGAAAATGCTTCCCACCCCCTACACGTAACAACCACAACAGAGGTAATGTAGAAAAAAAATAAATTACAACTGAGAGAGCTATAAGATATAAACTCTATTTAAGAAGTAGTTCTGCCTGGGCTGGGTAGCTCAGTCAGTTGGAACCTTGTCCTATACACCAAAAGAAAGCAGATTAGATTCCCAGTCAGGGTTAGGGTTAGGGTTAGGGTTAGGGAACACACCTAGGTTGCAGGTTCAACTACCAGCTGTGGCATATACAGGAGGCAACCAATGGATGCTTCTCTCTCACACTAATGTCTCTCTCTGTCAGTCTCTCCCTGCCACTTCCTGTCTCAAATCAATAAAACATACTCTTGGGTGAAGATTTAAAATGTTCTTAAGGACCCCCCAAAAAGACAAAAAAAAAGAAAAACCAGGAGAGAAAAGAACAAGGAAGCTAGAGGAAAATGAAGTCTTTGACACCTAGGACTAAATTAAACATTAAACAGATCAACTTCTAACATGATGAACAAAAACCTCAAACTTTTATAAAAAGCCCAATTCTTTCAGTTCCTATTACTCAATAATCTAGCGGGCTTCAACAAAACAAAAACACAAACAAAAAACCAAAAGAAAAACCCTGAAAAGCATACTGCAAGACAAGGAAAAAACGTCTGGAGAGACAAAGCAAGTATCTGGACCATTCTCAATCATGACACATTTTTGAAATTATCAGACAGGGAACAAGACACAGCTATTAATATATTTTTAATTTTAATTTTTATTAATTTTTAAAGAGTTTATTATTATTTTTAGAGGGGAAAGGAGGGAGGAAGAGGGAGAGAAACATCAATGTTTGGTTGCCTTTCACCTGACTCCAGCTATGGACTTGGCTGGAGACCTGGCTTGCAACCTGGTTATGTACCCTGGCTGGGAATTGAACCAGCAACCCTTTGGGTTTGCAGGCCAGCGCCTTATCCACTGAGCCACCAGCCAGGGCCTAATATATATATTTTTTGAAAGACTTTATTTATAATTTTTAGAAAGAGGGGAAGGGAGAGAGGCAGAGAGGGAGAGAAACATCAGTGTATGGTTGTCTTTCACCTGCTACCAGCTACGGACCTGCTGGAGATCTGGCTGGAGACCTGGCTTGCAACCTTGTCATGTGCCCTAGCTGGGGAATCGAACCAGCAACCTTTGGTTTCACAGGCCGGTGCCTTGTCCACTGTGCCACCAGCCAGGGCTATGATTACTATCTTAAGGGCAATAATGACAAAAGTAAACAACATGTAAAACAGAAAGGCTAATGTACCAAGGAAAGTATCAGTGAACTTCAATATGTTAACAGAAGTTCCCGAAAATAGAAGAGAAAAAAATTAAGGGAAAAAATAAATACTGTGAGAAAAATGAAAGCTATAAATAATAAATGTGTAATTTCAATAACATAAGAAGAGAGTAAGGAGCAAAAAAAAATATTTAAAGTAGTAAGGGCTAAAATGGTTTCAAAATTAATGACAGGCTTCATATCACTGACCTAGGAAGCTCAGAGAAAACCAAGCTGGATAAATACCAAAAGTCAACACAAACATTATTATATTCGAACTGCAGGAAACTAAAACAGTCTTAGTTTAGAGAGAGAAGGAGTCTTGTGCAAAGCCAGTGGGAAAAACTCCTTACCTACGCAAGAACAGGGATAAGAATTACTTTGGACTTTTCATACAACCCAGAAAAGACTAGAATTTAATACTTAAAAGTGTTAAAAAAATAAATACTACCACTTAATATTCTATATCCAGTAAAATTATCTTTCAAAAGTGAGGAGAAAATATACACTTCCTAAACAAAAACTGAAGAATACTTGTCACCAACAGATCTGACTTGCATATATATTAAAAGCTGTTTTTGGAAGAAAAATTATATAGGTCAGAAACTTGAATCTACAAAAACAGTACCAGAGGAAGATTAAATGAAGATAAATGGAAACTTTGTTTTATTCTTAACGGAATTAACAGTAAAATAAATAACAGCAATGTTATAAAGGATGAGAGAAAGGAATCAGAAATACTCTGGTATACGGTACCTGAACTACCCTGAAGCAGTATTCTGTTATTTAAAGCTGGATTAGATCAGTAGTAAAATTAGTTACAAACTCTGCAATAAGCACTAAAGACATGTTTAAAAGAAGTATAATTGATAAGCTAAGAAAAGAGAATTAAATTATATTATTCATTTCAAATCAGAGAAAACAGAAAAAGAGGGAAAATATGAAAAGAATCAAAGAACATATGTAATAAATAGAAATCAATTATAAATATGGTAGACTGGCAATTTACAACCAGTGTACTGCAAGAATTTTTAAAATATCAATAATACCTGATTAGTCAGGGGCACTGACCTCTTTTCCCTTAGACTGGCAAACAAAAAAATGACAACTACCAAGACACTATAGCCATCCAATGCCAAGAATCAAAATTACTCATTATTTTTTTGTCAGATTGGCAAAAAATATATTTTTTTGGAGTGCTGCAGAATTTTAGTTATTAGTTTATTTATGCCATGAGATGGAAAAGGTTGAAAATCATCTGCGGTAGATAATTCAACTATGTCAGTAATCAACTTAAATGTGGTCTAAATAGATCAATTAAAAACAGTGAATTTTAAAGGGGATCAGCTTAGACAAGAACCTAGTATAAAGGAACCATGGACATGGACAACAGATGGGATTGACTTTGGGGGGAATGCGTGGGTGGTGAGGGGGACAGAGGGGAGCAAAAAGGGGATGGATGTAATACAACAACAATAAAATTTAAAAAAAAAAACAGTGAATTTTAAAAAGTAAATAAGCTATCTGGAAGAAACTCACTATAAACATAAAAATACAGACAGATGAAAAGAGAGAAAGCTACACTATGCTTTCAAAAGAACGCTGAAGCAGCTATATTAGTATCAGGCAAAAAGACTTAAGAACAAGGAAAATCAGAGATAAAGATAAGTATTACATAATGAAAAAACTGTCAATTATCCAAGAAGACTTACAATGTTTGTGTTTGCACCCAAAAAAAGTTTGTTAAAATACCTGAAGGGAAAACTGACAGAAGAACTACAAGAGGAAACAAATACACTATTTTAACTGAAGACATCAACATCTCTGTATTAGTAATTGACATATCCAGCAGGCAGAAACTTAGTAAGGATACAGTTGATTTGAACAACACCATCTATGAGCTGAACATAATTAACATTTATGAATATTTTATCCAACACAGCAGAATACACAATTCTTCTCAAGCTCACATAGGGACTTTCATCAAGACAGAGCATAAAACATATTAATAAACATAAAATAGAAAAAGTCATACAAAGTCACTTAGACAACAACAGAATTAAACTAGAAAATCAGTAACAGAAAGATAGGTGGAAAATCCCAAAACATGGATTAATGTACTTCTAAGTAATACATAGCTCTGAATATAAAAATTTAAATATATTAAAGAAAAATAAAAACAAAACATCAAAACTTGTGTAATGCTGCCAAAGCAAAAGTGAGAAGGGAACTTACGGCACTGAATGCACAATATATTAGAAAAGAAGATCTAAAATCAATTACCTAAACTCCCACCTTAAGAAACAAGAAAATAAAAAGAGCAATTGAAGCATAAAGCAATCAGAAAATACAAATAACGAAAAAATAAGAATCAATAAAGCCCTGGCTGGTATGGCTCAGTTAGTTGGAACATTGTCTCATAACTGAAAGGTCAAGGTCTGATCCCTGGTCTGGGTGCATAGAGGTGGTAACCAATCAACGCTTCTCTCTCACATGGATGAGCCTCTCCCATCCTCTCTCTAAAATGCAATGAAAAAATGTCATTGGATGAGGATAAAAAAATAAATCATTGAAGCTGAAAACAATAAAAGAAAAATATTAATGAAATAAAAAGCTGAATGTTTCAAAAGACCAATAAAATTGACAAACTTACAGCTACAAAATAAAGAAAAAGCAGACAGAAATTACTAGCATCAGAAATGAAAGAGGATCACTACTGACCACTGGACTGTAAAAGAATAAAAGAATATTATAAACAACTCTTATTTCCACAAAATTGTAAAATAATGAAACGGATCAAATCCTTAATGGACACAAACTACCAACATGGAAGGAGAAAGAGGTCATCTTCTGAGTAGGCTAATCAATAACTATTAATGAAATTGAATAATTAATAGCCTTCAAATAAAAAGGTACATAACGGGTTCAAATGGTTTCCACTGGTCAGTTAACTAAACATTGAAAGAAATAATGACACCAAAGAAGGAACTCCTACCCTTTGCAACAACATGGATGGAACTGGAAAATATTATGCTTAGTGAAATAAGCCAGTCAGTGAAAGACAAATACCATATGATTTCACCCATTACAGGACACTAATGAACAAAACAAACAAAACAAGCAAAACAGAACTAGATTCATGAATACAATGAATAGACCTTTAGTGAGTAGAGGGAAGGGAGAGGCGGGAGGGGGAAGGAGGAGGCAAAGGGGAGCAGTTCAGTCAAGGAACTAGCATGGAAGAACCATGGACATAGACAAGTGGGATTGACTTTAGGAGGGAGTGAGGGGGAGGGGAAGGGGGGAGAGGGGAGGGGAAATGGGATAGATGTAATACAACAACAATTAAATTTTTAAAAAAAGAAATAATGATACCAATTCTCCAATTTTCTTTCAAATCCAAAAGCCCAGGAAACACTTCCTAACTTCCTGAGGCCTATTACACAAATACCAAAACCAGATAAAGGCATTACAATAAAAGAAACTCCAGACCAGTCTCTTATTAATATAGAAGCAAAAAATCCTCCCAACAAAAATATCAGCAAATCAAATCTAACAATGTATATAACAATTACACACAAATAGGACTTACTACACGTATGCAAGGTATTTCAACATTCAAAACTGAAGTCCAGGCCCTGGCTGGTAGCACAGTGGATAAGGTGCTGGCCTGCAAACCCAAAGGTTGCAGGTTCGATTCCTCAGCCAGGGCACATAACCAGGTTGCAAACCAGGTCTCCAGTCAGGTCTGTGGCTGGAGGCAGGTGAAAAGCAACCATACATTGATGTCTCTCTCCCTCTCTGCCTCTCTCTCTTCCCCTCTTTCTAAAAATGATAAATAAAATATTAAAAAAAAAACAAACAAACCTGAAGTCCATTATATCAATATCACATTCAATAAGCATATATCAATAGATGCAGAAAAAAGTATTTCACAAAATCCAATTCACAATTTAAAATCTCAGCAAACTAAAAGTAGAGGGGACCTTACTCAAATTGATACAGAACATCTCTCTACAAAACATAAACAACAAACATAACAGTGGGAAATTAAATACTTTGTCCCTAATACAAGGAACAAATCATTCCTATTCAACATCATACTGAAAGTTCTAGCTAATGTAGTAAGCATGAAAAAGAAAATAAAAGGTATGCAGAATGAAAAGAAAGAAATGAAACTGGCATTGTTCAGAAAATCCAAAAGAATCCACAAAAACTCTCCTGGAACTAATAAATAATTATAGCAAGATTTTAGGGCATAAGATTAATACACAAAACTCAACTGCTTTCCTATCTATCAGCAAGAACAATTGGAATTTGAAAGTAAAGACACTATCATTTATGTTAGCACCTAAAAAATGAAGTACTTAATAAACCTAACAAAATATGTATAAGATTTATATAAGAAAAACTACCACCTCTAATAAAAGAAATCAAAGAAAAACCTAAGTAAATAATGGAGAGAGATTTCATGTTCATGGGAATAGGGCCCAATATTGTTAAGATATCAAATTCATCCCAACTTGATCTATACATTCTTCTCATCCCAAATAAATCCTAGCAAGCTCTTTTGTATTTTCTATTTCATGTAAACTTTTCTCAAGAATAGCCAACACAACATAGAAGCATGGAGTTGGAGGAATGACAGTGTCTACCTTCAAGACCTAATAAGACAGCATGGCAATGGTAAAGAACAAACACACAGATCAATGAAATAGACAAATCCAGAAATAGACCCAAACAGTCAACTCATCTTTGACAAATGGAAAAAAAGATACTCCTTCGATAAAAGGGGCTGTAACAGCTGCATATCCACATGGTAAAAGAACAAAACAGAAAAACTTTAAATCTTTCACAAAAATTAACTCAAAAGGAATCTTAGACTTAAGTACACAACAAAACTATAAAGATTCTAAAAAATAACCTGGAGAAAATCAAAGTAACTTGGGTTTGATGATGACTTCCTAAATATAATACCAAAAGCACAATCCATGCAAGAAAAAATTGGTAAGTTGGACTTAATTAAAGTTTTTCTGCTTTGAAAAAGAAACTGTCAAACATAATGAAACAAGCCACAAATGGGGAGAAATTATTTCCAAAACATATATATGATAAAGACCTATACCCAAAATATACAAAGAATTCTTAAAACTAAAAAAAAACCCAAACAACCTAATTTTAAAACAGCCAAAAAATATTCAGACACCCTACCTAACAAGATATATTAGATGAAAAGTAAATGTATGAAAAGATAATCAATATGTCACAAGAGAATTACCCATTAACAGTAATGAGATACTACTACACATCCATTAGAATGACTAAGAAGAAAACTTGCAGTACCAAATACAACTGAAGTTGCAAAGCAACAGGAACACTCATTTACTGCCAGCAGAAATGTCAAACGGTATATAGTGCAAACAATTTGGCAGTTCCTTACAAAGCTAAATATAATCTTAACATAAGATCCAGTAATCACATTCCTATTGTAAATACCTAGGTGTATGCCCCCGACCTGCAGAAATCCCCCGGTGACACGGATGAAAAGAACCTTCCCAAGCAGCTTGTGCTAGGGAAGAGAGGCCTGACCAGTGTCTGACTGACCAAGGCCAAGATGGCCCACCTCTGAAGGTTTTTATTGATCACATAAGGTTGGGGATGCATGTACACACCACAAATCATTACCACAGAAGAGTATTCAAAAGAAAGGGATTGTTAAATTTAGATAACAATAGAAAGAATGTGACCATTTGCTTCAGGCTATGGTCTGTTAGACAAGGTGACTCCAAAAACTCCAGGTGGCCCAGAGAAGTTTAGGGAGGGTGAGATTACATTCAGGTTAAGGTTTAACATCCACTGGGGGCACAATACACAAGTCAAAGAAGTCTAGGTCACAGGGCAGACTTCAAGGATATAGGGAGTATTCCCAAGGCCAGATTCAGGGCCTCCCTTGGAGCACTGAGGCCTGTACTCATCCAGCTTTCTCAGGTCTTACAGGCTTGGCCTGGCCTGAGTGGGGCCCCATGCCCTGACATCTTCCCAAGGAGACCCCAACATCCAATTGCATTGGAAACATGTCCAAACCAAAACTTGCACATGAATGTTTATAGTTGCTTTTACTCATATCTATCCCAAACTAAAAGCAATCAGTATATCCTGCCATAGGTGAATAGATGAACAGTGGCATGTCCACACAGTGAAATATTATTCAGAGATAAAAAGAAATGAGTCATCAAACCATAAAATGACATGAAGAAACCTGAAATGAATATTGCTAATTAAAACAATTAAATAATCTGGAAAAGGTAAAAACTACAGACACTAAAAAAACCAGTGCCCGCCAAAATTTCAAGGGGAGAAGGGAGAAATGAATAGGTAAAGCACAGGATTTTTAGGGTCGAAATATATGGTTCCATAATGGTGGATACATAATCTTATGCATTTGTCAAACCTATGGAACTTGAGGAAACAAAGAATAAGCCTCATGCATGCAAATTTTAAAAAATAAAGAGTTTGGAGGCTTTTAGGACAGAATGTAAACTGTGAAAAGGGAATCTAACTGTATTACGAATGTAAGAAACCACCTCATCCAAAGATAGGAAAAGGTGATGACTGACCAAAGTGACTCTGTGAATGTAGTATGTGAAAGGACAAGGCTGACGTCATTTGCTATCGAGGTGGCATTTGCTGAGCAGGCCTACAACCCTGTTAAATATGACTGCCATTTTACTCTTCTCTGCTTATGTTCCCGGGACTGGAAAATTACTGGAAGAGCAAGAAGAGAACATGACTAACACTTTGCACAGCCACAGGCAAAAGATAACACTGGCACAAACTGCAGCTTTCGCAAAACCAACAGAAACCTCCAGTATTGCAATAGCCCAGCAACCACACAACTAAAGCCCAACCCCCTAACCCCTTATAATCCAGTACAAACTCAAAACCCCTACTCTTCACAGCCAGTGCAATTCTCCATGCCTGGCACCTTTACTCTCTTGGAAAGTGAATAAAACTTTGCTTTCTGCATTTTCCTCTGTGAATTCTTTCATGGCCTGCATCAACAGTCACCCACGCAGTGTGTAACACTAAAGGCAAAAGGAATTAGATTTGAGTACCTTCCTCTAGTGACAGAGTCCCACAGGGTACACATGAGCAATTCTGATCCAGCTACACAAATATATACTGGGATTGAACAATGTCCCAGTCCTGGGGACATAAACTGAGAAGAGTAAAATGGCAATCATATTTAACAGGGTCGTAGGCCTGCTCAGCAAATGCCACCTTGACAGTAAATGCTTGGCAAATGGTTAGAGCCAGCTTTCTCACTTGTTGTAGGTATTCATAGACCCAGCAATACAGGAGGAACCTAGATTTATCTATTCATGGATTAGAATAGCAGTCAACAGTAGGAACTCATGTTTAATATAAACACAATTGGCTGAGAGATAATGAAAAAAGAAGCAAGTAGCACACTTAACCCCCAAATCTTGGTTTCTGATGTCATTTTCCAATAAAACAAACCAGGGTTCCATGGAGAAATGGGGCAGGAGTCTGGAATGAGTAGAATGAGTCTGAGATGATTCTGGATTATCTTGCAGTACCAGATAATAAACAAGTGCTTAAACACACACACACACACACACACACACACACACACACACACATATATTACCCATTGATGGGAATTATGTCAAAGGGGCACAAGAATCAACTGAAAACACTTCCAAAAGCCAAGGCTGGAACAACTTGAGCAACAAAATAAACTAGTACTCAATTATAACACAAAGAATAAAATAAGTACCCATGAGTCCAAATGGATATAAATTACTGAATAATAAATAGAGGAAAATAAAATCTAGCATAGAGAAGAATTCTGAATAAATTACGTAGATATTCCACTCTATAAAAGGAAAGTATAGCCCTGGCTGGTAGCACAGTGGATAAGGCGCCAGCCTGCAAACCCAAAGGTCGCAGGTTGGATTCCTAGCCAGGGTACAAACCAGTATGCGAGCCAAGTCTCCAGCCAGGTCTGTAGCTGGAGGCAGGAGAAAGGCAAACACATATTGATGTTTCTCTCACTCTCTGCCTCTCTCCCTTCCTCTCTCTCCAGAAATAATAAAATCTTTTTTTTTTTTTTTTTAAAGGAGAGTATAAGTCCCTTCTCCATGTGTGAGCTGCATATAGTAACTTCTCTCCAAGAAGTACAGTATGGAAAGAGAAAAATGGAGCACTTTAGAGTGGAGAAACCTGATAAGCACTATTCAGCTAGGTAATTAAGGTCAAAATCAACAGTAAAAAATTCATAGTGACACCATATACCCTTCACATAATGTGATGAAGTAGCACTTTACATTTCTGAACTTCCTGCCAAAACCCTACAACTAAACCCATCATAATCATAAGGGGGTGAAAAATTCACACAAATTCCAATATACCTAAACCAGTACCTACAATCTATCTGGCCAGTACTCCTCAAACTATAAAAGTCATGAAAACACAAAGTAAGTCTGAGAAGTTGTCACAACCAAGAGAAACCTAAGAGATATGGCGAAAACTGTAAAGTAGTATCCTATAATAGAAAAAGTACATTAGGGAAAAACTATGGAAATCTGAATAAACTATGAACTATACTTACCAATGTATCAATGTTGGTTAATTATAATTAGTTGCCAACAAATATATCACACTAACATAACATACATGTTAGTGACAGGAGAAACTGTTGAGAGGTATATGGGGGATTCTTTACTATCTACTCAATATTTCTGTAAATCTAAAACTGCCCTAGCCCTGGCTGGTGGCTCAGAGGATAGGTGCTGGCCTATGAACCCAAAGATCTCTGGTTCAATTCCCAGCCAGGGCACATAACCAGGTTGCAAGCCAGGTCTCCAGCCAGGTCTGTAGCTGGGGGCAGGTGAAAGGCAACCACACATTGATGTTTCTCTCCCTCTGTCTGAAAATAATAAATGATTTTTTAAAAATTTTAAACTGCTCTGAAAGTTTATAATTAAAAAGAGAAAAAAAATGACAAAATACATATGAGAGGGAAAATGAAAAGCTACCTGTTTACAGATAAGATTACGTGTCTTGAAAATGTCAAAGAATCAATGGAAAAACACTAAAAAGAGAATTTACTTTGAAATAAATTTTTATCAAGTTAAACTACATAAATTAGATCCCCTCAAGTATAAAAGCAGAAAGCAGCCAGAATATAATAATGAAAGAAAAGACCCATTTGCAGAAGCAACAAAATAAATTAGGTATACACTTTTTAAATGTTTTTAATCTTCTAAAATTTTTTTTGGGGGGGAAGACTTTATTATTTTCAGAGAGAGGGGAAGTGAAAGACAGAGAGGGAGAGAGACATCAACGTTTGGTTGCCATTCACCTGCCTCCAGCTATAGACCTGGCTGGAGACCTGGCTTGCCCTGGCTGGGAATCAAACCAACGACCCCTGGGTTCACAGGCCAGCACCTTACCTGCTGTGCCACCAGCCAGGGCTAAAATCTTTTTTAAAATCCCTATAAAATGTTAAAACAGCCCCGGCTGGTGGCACAGTGGATAAGGCGCCAGCCAGCGAACCCAAAGGTTGCTGGTTCGATTCCCAGACAGGGCAACGTAACTAGGTTGCAAAGCCAGGCCTCCAGCCAGGTCCATAGCTGGAGGCAGGTGAAAGGCAACCATATGTTGATGTCTCTCTCCCTCTCTTCCTATCTCCCTTTCCCTCTTTCTGAAAAATAATAAATAAAATCTTTAAAAAAAACGTTAAAACAATCCTGAAAGGCACATAAGTAAACCTCAAGGAAAAAAAAACAAAAAAAACCAACGTACCTACATAGATTCATCATCATAAAGAAGTCAGTTCTTTCCATATTAATTTAAACATTTCATTACACCAAAAAAACTAATGTTTTTTTTCCTGAAACTAGGCACATGCAGAGGCCCATAGGCATATGAAAAGATACTCAACATTACTAGCCATCAGAGAAAGGCAAACTAAAGCCACAATGAGATACCACCTCACACCTATCAGAGTGGCCATCGTTAACAGATCAACAAACAACAAGTGCTGGTAAGGATGTGGAGAAAAGGGAATGCTAGTATCTAGTGCTAGTGTCTAGTGCACCGTTGGTGGGAATGCAGGCTGGTACAGCTGCTGTGGAAAACAGTATGGAATTTTCTCAAAAAACTAAAAATGGAACTTTTGATCCAGTGATCACATTCCTGGGATTATACCCAAAGAATCCTGAGACACCATAGAAGCAGCTATGCACCCCTATGTTTGTAGAGGTGTTATTTATAATAGCCAAGTACCAGAAACAGTCTAAGTGCCCTTCAGTAGATGAGAGGATAAAAAAACTGTGGTACATTCATACAATGGAATATGACACAGCAGAAAGGAAGAAGGAACTCCTACCTTTCACGACAGAATGGATGGAACTGGAAAGTATTATACTAAGTAAATTAAGCCAGGCAGCAAAAGACAAATACCACATGATCTCACCTATAAGAGGAACCTAACGAACCAACCAAACAAGCAAGCAAGGCATGGAAACAAGAAATAAACTGATAGCAACCAGAGGGAAAGGAGAAAGGAGATAAGAAGGGGAAATGTCTGTTCAAAGAGGTATAAATGACCCACAGACACGCACAACAGGGTGGGGACTGACTGTGGGAGCAGGTTGGGATGGGAAGAGCAAGGGAGAGCAACGGGAAAATGGGGACAACTTAATAGAATACAAGATAGATAAATTTTAAATATATACACTTAAGTATGTATGTGTGTCTGTTTAACTACTCTTAAAACTATTTTAAAAATTCATAAATAGTATAGACCAAATATTACAATGGATATAACCTGCCACAAAAAACTCTTATCACCTTGTTTTTGTGCTAGCTTTGGAGTCAAGTTTCTCCTGAGATCTCTGCATCAATATGAACATTTTAAAGTTTATGTCATTGGTTTATATGGTTTTAATTGTATGCTGGCCTTTAAAAAATTAAGTCCTACATATATCCGTCCATGTAAAATTCACAACTCACAACTATAACATTAATAGCTGGATAAGGGTCAGGGTTGTTTGGTTTTAATGTTCTCAAAGATTAGTATTTCATATGGCAAGTCCCATTATAGATCATTGTAGCACATAATACAAATCTGAAGTACTTTTCTGACTTTTTAAATTATTGTATAGAACATGAGCAGTTTAATATAACTCAGAAAACAAGTTCATCACAGAGGATCAATTTTCCTTAATTTTCAATCAATTCATACTTATGTACTTTACACACTTACAGTTCTCAGCCTTTCCTTTACCAAATTCAGAATGTTCATCAGTTAATAAACCAATAGTTTAAGCTACTGTGTCAGCCAGGATCCTACATGCCAACATACTCCACATGCCTACCAACATTTGTTTCCAAAGCACTGCCGTCTTTATAATTCAGTATCCATTTTTAAACTTTATTGCAGTTCTATTATTTTATAAGAATGAACGGAAAATGAAAAGTCAAAAGCATACTGGTAATATTCAACTAAAACAATATTGGGCATCATCAGGTGATCCAAAATAAGAAAACTTCAGACAATAAATAAACTTAACCAGCTTAAATATAAATGAAATGCTGAGAAAACAGTTATAAGATCACATCAAAAGCTTAAGTACCGATGTACTAATTATGGATTTATTCATTCTCACTTCTAAATTAACCCCTTTGCCTACTCTTGAAAATAAGTTAGGCCCTTGAAGTATTCTTCCTTTGCCAACTGACACAAGCTAAGCTTTGTCAGCAGAGGGGGCAGGAGAGTCACCTCAGAAAGTAAGGGGTGTTTCTGCTCCCTTGTTCAGGAACTCTTGTCCAGACACTTCTGCACTAGAGATGCTTCTGCAACATCCAGCTCTTGCAGCATACATTGGCTTTCTCCAAGTGTCCATTTGAGCAACTTTTCTAGCGCCAGGCTCACACATCAGAATGTATACTACTTATGGGTATATTTTCAGTCTCTTCACATTTAGCAGACCTTTTCAAATTAATGACTTCAATCTTCCTTCAGCTCAGAAAAATTTTCCTCTATTTTTTTACTTCTGCCTTCTCTAATTTTTTCAACATCTTTCCAGGCCTATTATTAGGGGAAAAGTGCAGGGCTGCTACATATTGTCGTGCAAGTTGTATTTTGCACAAGAAGAACCCGCCAAGTAAAAGCTGAAATCCAGCCTGTGTCCCACTTAAGCAAGTCCTACATCCTGGTCAAAAAGTGTGAGCTGTTCATTAAGCCATTATGTCAAAAAGAGAAGGTGGACCTTCTGGATCAAGCGTTACTACTATGTCTAAACTTTTCACTAATGTTTTCCTTATCTTTTTCTATGTGTATGTATGTAACTATAGAAAAATTAGAATATAGGCATATATTCTACAACTATAGAAAATTAGAATATAGATGTATATTCTACAACTATAGAAAAATTTTCATTTTTCTGAGAGCTGCATATCATAAATATAACACTTGAGGCTTAGACCCAAAAGAACA
This sequence comes from Noctilio leporinus, assembly GCA_004026585.1. Lineage (NCBI taxonomy): Eukaryota > Metazoa > Chordata > Mammalia > Chiroptera > Noctilionidae > Noctilio > Noctilio leporinus. The sequence goes on from PVIW01005595.1 coordinate 27,626, forward strand.
GAGTATTTTATCAGCTGGAGGCATCAGGATTTCTGAAAGCTCCCCAAATAATCAGAATGTACACACAAGACAGATCTACTGCTATCACTTAATGGTACTCAAGCTTTTCTGCTCAAATACTCACTGAAGTAATTTTGAAAATCTACGCAAATTCTCCCCATTTCTAAAATGGTAAATAAAAATTTCATAGTTTATGAATGTAAAACTGTGTATCCTAAATAGTAATTTTTAATAAAGCTGTTATATTTGTCCTTCAAATGTAGCACTAGAAAACACCATCATTCAATTTTCTAAAATACATAGGCTCTTCCTATAAGTTCAAAAACTTACATTACTCTTGTTTTTCCTTAAACTTCCCCCACAGAATTTGAACTAACTTAATATTCTTTTATCCTGAGAGGTCTTTTCTTTCTCAGTCCCTATTAACTGTTCTGGGAAAAAAGAAAAGAGTAGAATTTAAATGTATTTGGTTTTGACCTTAAGATACTAAGTAATTATAAAATTCTCTTCCAGATACTATTATCAGTATTATAAATATACTACTGACCAAAAAAATATATTATCAACTTAGATAATAATTATAGAGCAAAATGATATTAGAATGATTCTCAAAGAGATATGGGCAAATTTTTAAAATAGTTCATATATATATAACATATACATGGATATCACTGATATCATAATGGCATCAACATCAAGTCTATACCTATCTCATTTTTATAAATGTATGCACTGAAAACCTCACTCTCATAAATAATACATGAGAACAGAAGGAATTTCAATTAGTATTGTTAATTTTTTGGCTACCTTCTGAATTACATGCCAAAAATAGTATCAGCTATTATTTAAAATTATTTTGTGATCTATTAACAGGCAAGTTGATTAGGTCCTCCTTTGGTTTGAAAGAAAGAACTGAGAACCATCAATTTTGAAGTGGGTTTTCCTTTTCTGACATTTACTTTCTGAACTTCAATACCAACTTTTAGATTTGTCCCTTTGTTTGCACCCTAGAAGTTTTTACACTCGGTAAAAACAAATGACAGGCATGAAGGTCTCTTCTACTGTGCCACCAGCCAGGGCAATAAAATCTTTTTTTAAAAAAAAAATGTGCATTATGACTCAATCTTGGGTGAGTCTGAAAGTCTGCATTTTTTTAAAAAATCCTCACTTAAGGACATGCTTCTTGACTTTAGGGAGAGGGAAAGAGAAAGGGAAGAGAAACATCAACGCGAGAAAGAAACATGGCTCAGTTAGTTGCCTCTTACACGCACACCCTGACTGGGACTGAACCTACAATCTTTCGGTTTATGGGATGACACTCCAACAGCTGAGCCACACCAGTCAGGGCTAAGATTCTGCATTTCTAACAAGCACCCCATAATGACAGTGTTGCTGGTGAGTGGGCCACACTTTCGAGAACAAAGGGCCTAAACCACAGTCAAGTTCTCAGGCAGATCAATTTTTAGGAAAGAATACACAAAAATAATAAGACATAGTAAACTGAATCCCTTATAACTATTTTTGCCTATGTACTTCTTGGAAAGTCTACATGTACTCCATGGATAAACTTGGCCCAATTTAAAGATTTCTAACCAAAATCAGCCACTGAAAATTAAAACTGTTCAGTCTTAAGTGTTTAAATTTTTTAATTTAAAATTTAAAATCGCAGACCGGTGCCTTATCCACTGTGCCACCAGCCAGGGCTACAGAGAGAATTTTTAAAGATGAATAGGATTGAGCCCTGGCTGGTGGCACAGTGGACAAGGCACTGGCCTGAGAACCCAAAGGTAGCTGGTTCAATTCCCCAGCCAGGGCACATAACCAGGTTGCAAGCCAGCTCTCCAGCCAGGTCTGTGGCTGGAGGCAGGTGAAAGTCAACCATACGTTGATGTCCCTCTCCCTCTCTGCCTCTCTCCCTTTCCCTGTCTCTAAAAAATAGTAAAATCTTTAAAAAAATAAAGATGAATAGGATTAAACCATTTAATCAAGGTTTTCTTTTGCTCTGTGGATTGTTTTTAATATGCCATTACATCTGAAGCATTTTCTCTTTAATATGCCATTACATCTGACGCATTTTCTCTACAGCACCTAAAAATATTCTGAAACTTACATTTTAATAGCAGCCTAATAGCCCATAATTCAGCAATATCCCCCCAAAAAACTCCCACTCTATACAGTAAATCTCAAAACAACACATCCTTTATCAATATTAGATATTTGCTAAAGGATTAATTTGTAATTCATGTACTATTTTAGATAATGCAAAAAATAAGCACTGTCCTAACTGCCCTGAGAAAAAAACCACGTTAGAGTACCACAAAATTTTCAAAATATCTTAATTTTCTTAAAAGAATGAAATAAAATTCTAAGAGTTTTGTTTTCATTATACTTGTACTTTGCATAGAGTGGCAAGTCTCGTAAATGTATTTGTGAGATAAGTAAATGCTTATTTCTCCTAATATGTGGAACCATAAATAAAGTATAAATAGAGAAGTACACAAACAAATATTTGCAAAATAAATATTAATGTGTAGAGGTGAAGATGGTATATTATCAGCAAGCAGCTACCTTTAGTAAATAGAGTAGTATGTTTTGTAATACTATAAAACTATGAAATAAATCTTAACAAAAACTAAAAAGAGTTAATTAAAAAGTTGTCGTGAATTTGGAGAAATATGGGCAGGAATACCAGTCCACGTATGTAAAGTCCAAGGAAGAAGTACCTGACCAATGACAAAAGCTGTACCAACTATATGGGATAATGTCTACCTCCAATTATCATCCTGTGTCAGGGTCCTCCTGAAGCAGCAGTAGGGCATGGAGTCCCTCGTGGGCCAGGCTAAGTCTGTAAGACCCGATCGGAAAACTGGGAAGGCTGGGTGTATACAAGCCCCTATGCTGTGATCAGAGGACCCCAGATGGGAACCTGGCCATGAACATTTTCTATACTCCCTTTGAAGCCAGCAAACTTCCCTGACTTGTTTTTGTAATCACAGATGTTGAACCTTCCTTACCCTCCCTATTTTTAATGTTGTCACCTGGCGTCCTTGGTGTCTTCAGGTGCTTCTAGCTGACCATGTCCTGAGGCAAGACCTCCTTGTTCCTTCCACTGTAGAAACACAGTAACTCCAGTTCTATAAAAAGTTCTTCCTTCACAATGAAATGTACATGCACTGCCCACCACTGGTACTCAATAAATACCTTTGGAGAGAGGTACTAGAGGCTTTTGTCTTTCAGACATTAGGTGGCCTTCTCTCTCCTAGCATAAGCTACCTGGGAAGGTTCATTTCATTTGCAGTACCATGAAATCTCTGCAGGTAGAGAATTCTCCACAATCCTGGTTCTGATATGCTATACTAACCAAACAAGATCCAAATGTTAACCTAATTTTCTAAATAGGAGTTGCTGAATATGCACAAGGATATGTATAAATTCCTGCGTTCAAAAAATTTTGAGGAATGGTAAAATAAGATTTGAATACAAAGGTACACAGTTCATTAAACTTTCCAGTAAGTCTCTCCTCAAACCTTAACCGTTAGAAGTTCCATCCTCTGAATCTCACTTCTAATTTCTGGAGCATTTTACTGCTTTTCCCTCATCAGAACTTAGCTTTTGCTATCCTCTATCAGATTATTATATGTATCAAAAATCATCACCAAAGAGTCTCTTATACATTCAAAATAGGGTTGCCTATGATACAGGACTTAGTAAGCATCCAATAATTTATGGTAAAATTAGCCAAAAATGTGAAAAGCAACTTGGATGCCACAATGTAAGAAAAAAAAATAAATTAAAACCAAACCTTTTCTTTAAATTGTTACCCATAGTAACCTTTTAGGATGTAGAAAATGAAGATGATCGATATCAAAGAGTTAAACTTTCAGACCTAAAGCTATGAATTTTCTAATCAGCAGAAATTCTCTTAAGTTCTTGAAGAAACTAGTTAGTCTTATTCTGTCAAACTAGATGTTATTTCCAGCTCTTTCAAAATCTATGCCTCAGTTTGTTTAAGGGAAATATTTATAAACAACTTAAGTTTTATAAATATCTTCCATTCAGTATTTCACATGTAAACAAACTATACAAATATTAAGGGAAAATCATACCAACTTTCAACTAACATCTCCAACACAAACTGCTTAGCAAAATATGTGTGAACCTACATACAAAATGTATATACACTGGTATCTTAAAAGATAAAGATATGTTAAAAGTTAAAGACATGGAACTATGGTAGGCAGTTAAACAGACTTAAGCAGTTCAAGGAACAATATGCCAGGTATGCAAAGTCACTGGGGCACAAAGCCCCAGGGACCTTGTAAAGGGCAAAATGGAGGTAGGACCTGTCCTGTCCCGAGGGCAACCTTTCCTCCCATAGCCTATCACTGGTCATGTGGTTCAGATTCCCTTTCCTCCTCTCAAATGTTGCTAGTCACGTGAGTTAGAGGGGAAATAAGGAATGGGGCTGAAGAACAGAGCTTAAGTCCCCAGGACAATGAGCTTCTAACCCACATTAATACATCTAGACCTCTGTTGTGTTTCAGCTCCAGGCCCAGAAAAGCAGCAAAACCAGACAAGGGACACCATGGCTGACAGCAGAACCATCTGCGTTGACTAATGACCCCCTGCCCTGGCACCAACCAATCTGTAGAGATCATGACCCTGAAAGGACACACCTGGAAAGCTGATGAGTATTTTACTGGAATTCTCTCCTCAGAGACCCAGAGTGACTCTCTCTATGGCACAGGACTGAGCCTTTATCTCCTGCCTGCAATCACATTTTCCTTGCTTCTCTTTCTCCTAAACTCCAAGGCCCATCCTTTTGCCTCTGTCACTTGTTTCCCGAAGCCCATTTCTTCCGTGGCTCATTTCTTTTTACCTCTGTGCCTTCCAAAATAAACTTCTTAACCAGAACTCAAGTGCTGAGGCTGCTGAACTGAGGTCTCATCTGACTCCACCAACCTAACACCTAGTGCTGTTTTCACCACCAATAGAACCAACCCATATGTATTCTGAAAATAAGTAAACAAATAAAGGAAAACAAAGGACTTCCTAAACTGTCAGAGCAAGTTCTCAGTACAATAACTTTGAAGTCAAGCAATTTGCTACCTAATTTCAGATGGTCACTTTCCTTATATGGCTTCAATCCATGTGCATTAATCTGTTTGAGATTACTTCAATAACAACAAAATTAGTAGCCTGGCCATTCCATAAACAGTTAAACACAGCGTTATCGTATGATCCAGAAATTCTATTCCCAGGTATCTACCCAAGAAAAATGCAAACATACAACCACACAAAAACTTGTACACAAATATTTACAGTAGCATTATTCTTAATACCCAAAAAGTAAATACAACTGAAATGCCCATCTACAAATAAATGAATAAATGTAGTATAAATGATAAAATAAAATATTATCAGCTATAAAAAGGATGCAGGCCCTGGCTGGTGGCACAGTGGATAAGGCACCAATTTGCGAACCCAAAGGTTGCTGGTTCAATTCTCCAGCCAGGGCACATAACCAGGTTGCAAGCCAGGTCCCCAGTCAGGTCCATAACTGGAGGCAGGTGAAAGGCAACCATACATTGATGTCTCTCTCCCTCTCTGCCTCTCTCCCCTCCCCTCTCTCTGGAAATAATAAAATCTTTAAAAAAAAAAAAGGATGTAGAACTCATACATGCTACAGCATGAATGAGCCTTGAAAATAATACACTAGGGAATGAAGCCAATCACAAAAGACTGCATATTTTTTTTAAATTTAATTTTATTGTTGTTGTATTACATCCATCTCCTTTTTGCTCCCCTCTGTCAAGACTGCATATTTTATTATGTCACTTATATTAAATACTCAGAACACACAAATCTACAGAGATAGAAAGTAGATAAATGGTTGCTTAGGGATAGAAATGTAAGCAGATGAGGGTACAGTTTTCTTTTTGAGACTGAAAAATGTTCTGAAACTAACTACAGTGATGGTCACACATGTTTTGTGAACATACCAAAAAACACTGAATTGTACACTTTAAATACTTGTAGGTTACCAAACCCAAAATGTTGTTATGTAAAAAAAGTCAATTAACAAGTGCTGACCTTCAAAGACCTGGAGGAAACAATCCATATCCTAAAATTATTCTAAGTATTGGTAACATGGTCTAAAATAAGTAAAGGTTACTAGGCAAATCTGATTTTGTAACAAACCAAGTTTAACAATTCTCAAGGTCTCAAGAGAAATACTGCTATAAGAATTAAAAGTAACTTTTTAAGAAAAACTTTTTAAAACATTGAGATAGGTAAGAAGCTTTCTACTGTTTCCAAGTCCTTCCAAATAGAACACCCCCATCTGCCACCAAGATAACCAATTTCACTTAAAATATTCTCATAAATTGCCAAACTATGATAACCACCAAAATTTACAGCATGGGTTTAAAACCTACTGATTATGGGATACTTTTAACATGCCCAAACTTGCATTAAAGAGAGAAAAGTAGTCAAAATGCTTAGTTAATTCACAGGGGGAAAAAATTCCATAGTTCCTATGGAGCCTATGGTCTAGTTGGAGGAAGATAGCTATTAATCAAGTAATTATACACATAAATATAATGTTTGTATGAAAGCATTTAACTCTTGGAGCTGGGGAAGGGATGCCGGACACACTGGAGGGGCAACCTAAAAGTAAGACAGGGTTTCCTGAGAAATAACATTTTAGCTGACAGCTGAAGAATACATAGAAACTAGATTTTATGGCTCTTCAGATCAAAGTACTTAAAAATCAAAAGGGAAAAAAATAAGGGGCAATGAGAAGAAGGGGATAAAGGACTGCCAAAAAAACTCATTAAAGGGAAATCCACACTCTTTGCAGCTTTCCCTCTCTCAGCTCATTTATCTGTTTGTTTAATGGCACAGAGAAAGGGACTGATAACCAGGTAAGGGGAGCTACTAAAGGGCAGAAAAGTCAGCAGAGCTTTTAGTAATTTCATGGGGCCATGGAAACAAAACTCAGTAGTTGGATCTTGCCATAACATCAAGACTTAAGTCAAGATTCCATAACAAAGAGAGGCACAGAAGAACAAAGGTAACAACACAGTGTACTGATTTTCCTCTTGAGGCATTGTTAATTCTTAAACTCTACAGTGCAAGAGGCTTTCAGTCGAAAGCCACTGAAAAGCAAAGAGAAGTTAGGGCTCCCATGCTGCTGGAAAGGCTCAATAAAAATCCAGTTTCTCAGCTGGGTTCCCTGTAGGGTTACCAAAGTTGGGCAAACTACAGCGCAAGGGTATTAAACTCATCCTCAGCTGGGCCACATCAGCTTGGAGTTGCTTTCAAATGGCCAAATGTAATTTTAGTACTGTATAGTAAATGTAACTACTCCTTAACAGTTAAGCAAGCCTGGTAGACACAAGGTGCCAGCCAGATAAAACAGGGTGGAGGGCTGGATTCAACCTGTGGGGCTTGAGTTTGCCACCCATGAACGCTGAGGTTTATAAAACCTAAAAGCCAATCTCTTACCAGCTTAGTTCTTGACTGTTATCTACCTCTATTCTGTCTGTCTTCCAGAAGATGATGATAATTACTAGACCAAACAAGATACTCAACCAAAAGAAAAAAGACAAAATAGACCTAAAGATGATCCAGATACTGGAGTTTTCAGACACGAACTTCAACATAACTTGATCGGTATGTTCAAGAAAATACATGACAATATGAAAATTTTCATCAGAGAACTAGAATCTATTGCTAAAGAGTGGGGAGGTGAGGGGAGGGAATATCAGCTAAAAATTCTAGTAATAAAAAACACTATATAGATGAAATCAAGATAAAATAAATGGGGTTAAAATCAGACAGGGCATAGCTGAATAAAGAGTTAGTGAGCTGCAACAAAGGCAAGTAGAACCCATCCAGAATGGAATAAGAAGAGAAAAGAAATGATAGAAAAAAACAGAAAAGTGTAAAGGACAAATGGGACATGACAAAATGTGTAATATAGAATTAGTTGGAGTCACAGAGGGGAGGAGAAAAAGAGTGGGGCACAAACATTATCTGACGAATCTCAAAATGTTTTCAGAATTGATAAAGGAATCATGCTACAGATCCAAGAGAAGCCTCAGAGTAAATTCAAAGACTATCACTGTATTCTTGTGTTGATAGTTACATCTCTAAAATAAAAATGATTTTTGAATGACTGAAAAACAGCAAATTCAAGTTACCACAAACAGCTGAAATGTACCTTATTCACATGTAAAATATATCACAAAGTCCCTGTATGAGACCTAAAAATCATTTATTAAAAATTCACTACATTTAAGCCCTGGCTGGTGGCACAGTGGATAAGGTACCAGCCTGCTAACCCAAAGGTCGCCACTTCAATTCCCAGCCAGGGCACATAACCAGATCTCCAGCCAGGTCTCCAGCCAGGTCAGTAGCTGAAGGCTGTTGAAAGGCAACCTTACATTGTTCTCTCTCTCCCTCTGCCTCTCTCCCTTCCCCTCTCTTTAAAAATAATAAATAAAATCTTTAAAAAAAAATTCACTACATTTAGCCCTGGCTGGTGACTCAATGCTGTGAACCCAAAAGTCACTGGTTCGATTCCCAGTCAGGGCACAGAACCAGGCTGTGAACCAGGTGGCAAGCCAGGTCTCCAGCATGGTCCACGTAGCTGGAGGCAGGTGAATGGCAACCATATGTTGATGTTTCTCTCGCTTTCTTCCTTTTTCCCTGACCTTCTCTCTAAAAAAAATAAGTCTTTAAAAAAAAAAGTCACTACATTTATCTGAAGGTTAGTGCAAATAATAGAACCATTTGCCTATCTGCAAAATGAAATCAATAAAAATGTACCTAATATAAAACCTCCCAATACTTGAACAAGATAAAAAGGACTGCACAAAAGAAAACTGAAGATGCTGAGAGAAGAACCATAACTTGATAAGTCATAAAGATCTAAGTCTATTTTTGGCCAAAAAGTTCCTTTGTTTTTCTTCCATAAGATGGCTCTAGTAGTGTTTAGTTGTCTTTAACTTCACTTAAAATAATTTTGTTAAGATTGTTTTGTGACAGCTGTCATATCAGTATGCATTAAAATTGGTGAATTTTTGAGCAGCCATTTTAATATTGAAGATGGAAGAAAATACATGACATTTTCAGCATATTATGCTTTATCATCTTAAGAAAGGCAAAATCACAACTGAAATGCAAAAAAAAAAAAAGATTTGTACCATGTATGGAGAAGGTACAGTGACTGATCCAATATGTCAAAAGTGGTTTGTGAGGTTTTGTGCTGGAGATTTCTTGCTACACAATGCTCCATGTGGGGTAGATCAGTTGAAGTAGCGAGCAATCAAATTGAGACATAAAACTGAGAACAATCAATGTTATATACCATGTGGAAGATAGCCAACATACTCAAAATATCTAAATCAGTAAAGTTAGTGGTCAAAATGAAATATGTATCTATTATTTTACAGAAAAAAAAACAAAAAAAAAACATAAGGACTTTTTGGCCAACATATAGGAGCCAGCTTTGCAGATTCAATCTCTAGTCCTCAATCTACCTCATGACATTTTTCTCTATTTTGGGTATCATGATTTTTCTAAAGTTCTATGATTATCAGACTGAGAAGAGCATTATTTTCAGTGGCCAGCAAAGTTCCCAAACAAGGCCTGTGTCTAAACTCACTTTAGGAAAAGGGAAAGACAGGGAGGGAAAGAACATGTGTCTGTTCCCAATGCACTAGGTTGCAGTAGCCTATGTGGGATTGAAGGAATCCTCAAATTCATACATATAACAACTACTGACTGTAGATCAAATAAATAATCTCACCATGTGTTCTATTGTTCAAATGTGATTAATAAAATTTTAAGTGAATAAAATTCACTTAAAAGCCAAAATAAAGGAAGAAAAAGAAGTAATTAGGAGCAATGTCATTTTAAATTATATAAGCATTCTCTTGACATCTCTATGGACATATTTGATCAAAATCACATTCTTAATCCCAAATTACTGCAGATAATGTCAAACTAAACCCAGGGTACACAAAAAGAGTTTCCAACAGACAGTAGGAAAATAAACTGATAGCTTTAATTCAACAATTCAACATCTAGGAACTCACTGTAAATCATTTCAAGGTTTTTATAAAGCAAACTGTCTCATTACTCATAATCGCAAAGAACAACAATAAACAAATAAAAACAAATGAAACCCAAGGCCTATATACCCAACAGGGGACCAATTAAATAAAATGCCAAGTTATTACATGGATTATGTGTCCATAACAAATGACAACAACAGAGGACTATTTATAACATTAGGATGTATGTATTATTTATTAAAGAGGTAAAAGAATAGAGAGCTGCAAACAGGAGACAAAACAAAATGAAAAAAAAACATAGATAGAACAAAATACTTGAAATTATATATATCAAAGAGTGATGAGTTATCTTTGGGTGATGGTATAAAGCACTATTTATGTTGTTTCTGTGGGTCTTTATTTTGCAAATATTCCACAAAAGAATTCTTGGGCTTTTTTGCAATTAGAAAAATATATATTCATTTTTAAATATGAAATTTTGAAAGTTTTAATAGGTTCACCTCCTATCCCAGTGGTCAAATTATATTTGTCACTTTTACTCTGAAACTTGAAGCACATGCTAACACAAGGAACTTTTTAAATTGTTTGATTTTAAGAAATAAAGAAGACTAACAGGAAAAGGTAAACTAAAAGCTGCATTAAATTTTATTATATAAACTGTTAAGTATTTTAATAATATATAAACAAGAATCATTCCAAATCAATAAAATTACCCAATGTATAAAAAGCCCTTTCAATAATCCTCCCAGTCTTCATATAAATACATTAAAACTGTAAATATAAAGATAAAATATATCCAAATATTGTTCCCTTTGTTTTCTAACTTTATAGCACTTCTTGTCGGTATTCCCAATTAGGCACATATTATATAGTCAAATGAAATAGTGAAGAAGCTTTGGTAACAAAAATTAGAAGGCCGAAGATCAGAATCCTGTATCTTACCCTTTCAACTCTGAGGTCTGGGCAAGTTAACTTACCTCTCTGAACCTGTTTGCCTAGGTGTAAGTGAATAACAATATTTACCACAGGGTCTTTGTAAAGACTAAATAAAAAATTACAAGTGCTAAGCATAGTGCCCAAAGAACAGAAGGTATTCAGTAAGTGGTGGCTGTAACAAGAAGGGCATTTGCAATACTTTTTAAGTCAAAAAACTTGCCAAACCTCTTGAAGACTATTAAGACCTTCAACAAGTTACTTAATCTGCATGGACTTCAGCTTCCTCATCTGCAAAACAGATATAATACTGATCTTGAAAATTTGTGCTAAGAATTAAATAAAACTGTATCTGGAAATCACCTTGTATTAGTAGGTTCTCAATAAGTTGTAGTTAGTAACACTATTAGCTATAGCAATGATCACTGATGTCAGGATTAGCAGTTTACAAAATATTTTTACATTTAAGGCTGCATGTACTTCTAAGAATTACGCATCATTTAAATAAGTGTATTTCTCCTTAATTCCCAAGGTTAGATGTAAATTTCAGAAAATAAATATAAAATATATTATAAATATATTATAAAATATATTTATAAATCTAAAATTTCAGTTTATATAGTAAAATTTAATGCAGCTTTTAGTTTACCTTTTCCTGTTAGTCTTCTTTACTTAAAATCAAACATTAATTAAAATAGTTCCTTGTGTTAGCATGTGCTTCAAGTGTCAGAGTAAAAGTGACAAATATGATTTGACTACTAGCACAGGAGGTGAACCTATTAAAACCATTTTAAAATTTCACATTTAAAAATGAATATATATTTTTTCTAATTGCAAAAAAGCACAAGAATTCTTTTGTGGAATATTTGCAAAATAAAGACCCACAGAAACAACATAAATAACGCTTAATACCAGTACCCAGGCAAGCTTTTCTAAGTACACTAAAAAATAAAGGGGCACTTTATTAGTTTCAAAGTAAAAACTAGGTCTCTGCTTTAACATTTTTAAAGTTCAAATAAATCTAAAAGGGTTACAAGGTTAAGTTTTGTTTCTTTCTGCTTTTAGGAGAAGGAAAAAGAAAATTTTAAGTCCTTAGAATATAGAGATCTGAATTTTTGTTTTGTATGACTTCACATCTTTACACAACTAAAATAAAAGTGTCTTTAATAATTTAAAAAAAAAAGAAAGAAAGAAACTCTTCCAAATCTCTGAATTCCTATTTCAACTTTTGTGCAGAAGCAGAACAGCACTATAGTTAACATCATGGACTGTGGAGCCAGACCACTTGGGTTCAAATCCTGACTCCACCTGGCATCTACCTCAGGCAAGTTTTAACCTCCCCATGTCTGTTTCCTCAGCTGAAAAATGGAGAGTCCTCATACAATTGTTGTAAGGATTAAATGAGTTAATACCTTTCAAATGTTCATAAGAGGCTAGCATATGGAAGGTATATATGTTTCCCATTGTCGTTACTGCATTACTACCCCTCAAATGCTTTGATCTGTGACTTGTAATCAATAAATATTTGTTACTCCGTAAACCATTTCAAAAATGGTTTTACTTAACATTAGAACTACCTACTTAACATGATTGTAATGCCAGCAGTAGCTGTTAAGATTTCAAAGTAAAGGTAAGGAAAACACTTCCTATCATACAAAGCTGTGAAGCTGTAAGATCCCACTTGCTAATTAATAGAAGTTCAGTACCAATACAATTTAGGTATGGTACACACCAACCAAGCAGACACAAAACTCTCAAACTCAAGCTCCATAATATTCAATTGCTTTCCTTCAAAGGAAACAGTTCAGATTATTCTTCTATTATAATAGTTTAGCGCTTTAAAATAAAAACTATACGTACTACCTAAGTCAATGGACTATCATATTAGGCACTGTAAATTAAAGCATTTGAAAGTTAAACATGCATTAGATACTAGTTTATGAATAGATTTGAGAAATTTATAACAGATTTCTCCAATTTCAAACAGCTGCCTTCTAACCCAAAAACTGGTGGTCTGGGGCCAGGATAATGACACATCTGCAGAGTCAAGTTGCCATCCCATTAAATCATTTCCTTCTTGAAATGTACAGGTAACTCAGATGTGACTTGTGATATCAAAGCCTCACTCCCACACTAGAAGTTTAAGGATTTAAGTCCTGGAAATAGATTAACTCAAGACCAGGATAATGTCTCCAGTTATTAGACCAAACAATGCCACCTAATTCCCAACTGTCTGTGATCCTAACCTGGGTACAGAAAAATGATGATTATTTTTATGTTCGAGAATTTGATAGTTCTGAAAACTGTAAGTCAAGCACCTAGGACCACATTTCACCTCCAGCTGAGGGCTAGAACGTTTAGCTGGCTCACTCTCAAATTAAAAGTTTCAACCAGCATCAATCAGGCCACAGCTATCAATAGGACACACAGGCCAGATCAGACCACAGGTCACTTGGCACCCCTTCGCTGAACCACATCTACTGAAGACCTGACAGTCAACCCTTGACCTGACGAATAGGAGGACAATGGCCTGGTAATCAAGAATTAAAAGAGTCTTTTGGCAACAGCTCCATTTTGAGATTCTTGATGGATTTGACTAGAGGAATCAAATTTGAAAAAATGTGAAGAATTTTAAAAATATAGGTGGAAAACTTGGAATATGCTTACTTCCTTGTTTCAGTAACATGAAACTGTATTATCTGTAACTTGTTTCGTTCATAAAATCATTCTGGGTTACTAAGGTGATGGTCCAGGGAAACAACTATCATTTTTCTCCAGGATCTCCACAATTTACTAAATTAGTTTCTCTATCTGTATTTAAAACTGGAATTAGATCTGCTGCTTCTCTCAAAAAAAACTTAAAAATAAGTAAATACTGTATTAAAGTATTTTCGGCATTTCAGTTGTAATTTGCTACAGAAAAACATGTAACATTACGGATCGTTGAACACATATACAATGGTTGTAATGCAATGGAACGTTTCTGAACACCTATATCGAAGATCCAGACCAAGGCAATGTTCGTAAGTCAAGTTCATTCAAGTTTGGCTTTTCTGTCGATATTTGCGTTTCTGAGTTGAGAAACTGGTTTGTGTCTATATAAATCCACGTTCTAAGCCGAAATATAATGGAACTCTTCTGTAATGCCCCTCCTTGCCCATTCCCTATCTTTTTCAGACCTACCAACCGAGAAAAAGAAATGCACCCTGCAAATCCTACGTCTTCCCAACTTGCTAGGATTCGGATGGACTACACAACTTTTCAGCCTTCCTGACTCTCACCACTCTTCGGTGCTGATCAGTTTTAATGACCACCCCACCACCACCAATTCCCCGGCTCAGCCTCATACTTCCCGGCAGCAACTGCCAGGACTCTCTGTCCCCCGTCTCCGGCCAGCACCGATGACCTTAGATACATCTCTGCCAGTTGCCGGCTGCCTGGACGCCGAAAGCTCCAACTCCTGCCCTACCTCCCAGAGACGCCCGCCCCCCAAGCTCTCCTTAACCCCCAAATCCCGAACACAGCATCACCGGCTCCCTGCGGAAGTGCCCCGAACCCGCCACAGACCTCACCCCTTCCCCAAGACCTTGTTCCCCCCAGTGTAATCCCTCCCTGAGCCGTGGCCCAACAACGCTCTCGGTGGCTGGACAGACTCCGGAGGCCGCGCGTCCCCTCTCCAGGCCCCGCCTGGGCCTCTCCGCTCGGCGCCCTCCACTGCCCCCCTGGCGCAGCCAAGTTTACCCCGTAAGACTAGAGCAGCACCAGCCCAAGACCCGGCACTTACTCAGGAAGGTAGGTGGAGGAGAAGGAGCTCCACTTGTGTAGCGCGTAAGGCAGAAGCCGGCACTCCGGCACCGCAGCAACAGCCCCGCCAGCCGCCATCTTGTCAGCACCGTAGAGGCCGTCGCCGACCGCCGGCCGCACTAAAAGGAGGGGAGAGGCGTGGCCTCGCCTTAAAGGGGCCGCAGCCCACCTCAGCCTCTCGCAACCTCCCTGTAGCACCACAGCTACTGCTGCCTGGAGGTCTTCGGCGCGCGAGAGTCCGTGACTCGCTGACGTTCCGACGCTGAACCCTCCCGAATGACACCGAAACTGGGACGGGAGTGTGAGAACCTGAGGGGCTCTCCTGTTGGGGCTTGGAGAGAGTGGCGCAAAGGACTTGTCTTACAAGCTGAGGTAAGGAAAAAGCCAAGAATATAATGATAAGAAATAAATGGTAGCTGTGGGGCAAGAAGGAAAGGAACAGGAAAAAACGAACTTGGGGAAGGTTCTCCTTTACGACTTCAGAAACCACTGCCCTCTCCAAGTTATAAATCCTTTCAGAACACAGCACTGACGGGAATTGGAGTGGAAATAGCTCCCGTCCATTCCCTCTGGAGTTGTCGTGGTTTTAAATGTCCTGTCCCCGTGCTCCAAAGTCACAGCGAGTCAGGAAAAGGAAATAAATGCTCGCGCCGGGTCCTGTGCCCGTCGTTGTAAACATTTATTGTGAGCCCCTTCATATCATCTTGTGGAATTGGTTTGCCCAGTCCCAATATTCACCACCACCACCACCCCAGACCGAGGGGAAAAAAACTCTATGACATCAGTTTTCCGGTTGGTAAATCTGCCCGCCTTTAACTGACTGACATTCAGCCCAAAAGTTCAGAAAGAGCGAGAGACAAGAGTTTCAATGAAAAGACCACAGAGGGAATAACAATTCTTGTGCTCTGACTGCCATATGGGCATCATACTAGCTTCTTATCTAAATTAATAAAAGGAATTCTTGCTCTAAATATCTGACAGCTTTAGGTAATGCTCCCATCAAATATGGTTTGCACGTTTATCCCTCAGCTTAGCCACTGCTGTCACCAAAGTACTCATTGTCTACGAGGTTCTACCCCTGCAAGCCTGAACAGTATCTTCATCTCCCCCTAAGAGGTGGCAAACTCATGCAGAGTTTCTCAGTGAACAAGAAAGGGAGTCCCAACACCTCAGTAATTGTATTCTCTTCCCATTATAGTCATTACCCTGCTTTAACCTCCTCAACTCTTTTTCTGACTTTATATTTCCATGGAGGGAAATTTAGTAGTGGCCTCCACTAGCTCATCAGATCAAGGATGCTAAATACATATGGAAAGGCCACAGCATGTCATCTGTGCTTTCAGTGTTGCAGGATGTTGGAAAAGTATGTACTCTTTGAGCGAATGGTGTGACCCCCAGGGACTCCAGCTGGGAGTCCAGAGGTAGTGAGAGAGGCCAGAGGCTCCTCCCAAATAAGTAGTGGTTATCTTTGGGGAAAATAGATACTTTTTTAAGGGGAGAAGAGTAAGATAAGATAGTGACCCAGTTGAATTAGTGTGGGGCTAGGCATTTGCTAATTACACCCCTTACACTCATGTCAGTAGAGTCCTTATTTTTTTTTACTCAGACATAGAGTTACAGTTTAAAAATAAAAATAAAGAATAAGTATAAGCCAGTTATTCCTAGATGACTTTCTATGACTTTTAGCGACTTTCTTTCTATTCCCTTTTGGGTAACATCAAAAGGCCTTAACAGAGGCCTTTCATAGCCAGCCCTGATGACCTCTCCAGCCTTCTCTCTCTCTCTTCTCAACCTTCCCCCTCCATTACCCTTTGTACTCTTTACTCCTGCCACACTAAACTAACACACTGAATTGGTTCCTGTAACTGTGTTCTCTCTGGCCAGGGCTTAGTGTAAGCCAAGCCAGGAATACTGTCCTCCATTCTTCACCAGGCTAACTGTTGCTCATTCTTCATATTATTTCTTTCTGGAAAATCATTCCTCATCACTTATTTTGGGGGTGAGATAGCATTTTCCACATTTCCCTTGGCACCCTGAGTTTGCCCCCTTATATTAGCAACCATTACAATATATTTTAATTTTCTCTTTATTTCTCACTCCCTCTCTCTCCCTCAACTGTAACTCTCATCAAGTTAGAAGTGATGCATAGCTTGTTCATAGTTGCATCCTCAGTCCTATTAAAGTGTCTAGCACATGGTAGGTGTTCAATAAATAGTTCTTGAAGAATGAGTGGATTGTGTTAGAAGAGTGCTTGGGTCACAAAGCAATAAGAATGCCAGAACTTCTCAGACTGCAAACATCGCCCTGAGGTACGATTGCCACAAAGAATGTCAAGATTCAGGATAGCATAGCGTTCCTACAGCAGAGATTTTCCAAGTGGTAAAATAACTTAAAGCCCTCATACATTAACACAAATATAGATAGATGTGAGACTGAACCTAAAATTTGTGTAAATGTTAAGATGAAGTAGAAAACAAAAGAAATTTCAAAATTTGCAGGGGTCCGTGAGTAGTTCACATCTCCTAGAGGTACACCTTTACCTCTTCTGCCTTTGGGGCATTACCTGAGGTGATGGTGTGTTGTAAGGATACATGGGTAGCCATTTAGTCCCTCTAGTTCCCCACACTTCAAAGATTAGAACATATTGATGGCCTCATGGAGAACTGGATAATAAATCATCATTTGGGGGAATCAATGGGCAATCATCTTTATTGATCTTTTAATCTCAGTATGGTTCTCATAGTAAATACTTCCCAAAGAGAGTAATTGATAGTATTTGGTTTGTCACCGTTCACTATCTTTTCCTGAAAAAAAATTTTTTTATTGAGAGACTGTGATATGCCAGGCCCTGTCCTAAATGCTAAGGAGACAGGGATTAAACAGACAAACCAGGCAAGGACACTGTTTTCATGGAGCATACATTCTGGTAGAGCAGTATATAATAAATATAATAAACAAATAAGTAAACTAGATCATTTTAGTTTGTGTATTTCAGGTGCTAAAAAGAGACTACCTTGAAGTAGTATTCAGATTGGATGGTAAAGAAAAGCTTCTCTAAGAAAGTAATATTTGAGCTAATACCTGCAGTGCAATGAGCCTGCTGCAGGAAGGGGGTTGTTGTGTTCAAAGGAAAGAAATTGTGGCTGGAATGTAGTGATGGAGTAGGAGAGTGCAGTCAGAACAAACAGGGCCCTAATTGTCTTGGTAAGAACTTATGACACAGAAATGTGAAGGGGAGACCCGTGAAGGAATTTAAGCCAAGAAGTAGCCAATTTGCTTTACATTTTGTAAAGATCACTATACAAAAAACAAAAAACAAACAAACAAACAAAAAGCCCTGGCTGGTGTGACTCAGTTGGTTAGAGCATCATCCCGTAACCAGAAATTTTCAGGTTCAATTGCCAGGGAGGTGACACACCTAGGTTGTGGGGTCAATCCCAAATCCAGGCCTATATGGGGAGGCAACCTATCAATGCTCTCTCTCTTCTTTCCTCTCTCTCTAAAAGCAAGAAAAGAAAACTCCTCAGGTGAAGATTAAAAAAAAAAAAAAATGGATTGGAGAGAGACAGGACAAAGTAAAGGAAAATTGACAGGCAGTTATTATAGTAACCAAGCCAGAAATGATGGTGGCTTAGATTAGCAGAGGAGATAGTGAGAAGTGGTTGACATATTTTGAAAGTAAAGCCCTCTAGACTTGCTGATGAGGGAGGGAGGGCAGGAAGAAGATTCCAGGATAACTCCTGGGTTTTGGGTTTACACCATTCTGTAGGTAGAGATGCTTTCATTGAGAGGAGAAGATTTAGGGATGGAACAGTTTTGAGAAATGTGAAGTTTTGGAAAGAAGAAGGAGAAAAGAATCAAGGCAAAAATGTGAGGGAGAAAGAATCAAGAATTCTGACTTCAGCATTCTATATAGGGTATGCCAAGTGGAATTGCCCAGCATCCAATGTGGGGACCTACACTGGTCAGAATCTTACATCAAGTGACCTCATAGACATTTGGTTTTCTTCATATCTACCCAATCAATGGTTGTATTTTTCTTTTGGTTTTGACACTGATTCTTGTTTTGTCAATATTTTTTTCTCTGAGTAGCAGAATCACCATAGCTCCAGGTATAGCAGCTCTAGATAGAAGAAATCATCTGTGACAGCCTTCTGCAGAAGGGGATGGAGGAATACAAGAATAGTCTAGGGAAAGAAATCTAGAATATAGATTTTGAGAATCCCAGTTTCAGTCCCAGTTCTGTTACTTTTCTAGTGACAAGACCATGGGAAAGTCACTTAATTTCTATGAGTCTCCTTTTCCACCTCTATAAATTTAATACACTATCTTATCTGTTTCACAAAGTAGTTTTGAAAATCAAGTAAAGGAAGAGTGCTTGTCTGCTGTGATATAAGCTCTCATTTAATTCTCACAGAAACTCCAACATAAATATTATTATTTTTTGATAAGGAACCCTCGAGCAGCAGAGATCCCTCAGTGCTGTGGCTGAAATAAATACTTTCTAGGCAGCTTGTGCTAGGGTAGAGAGGGCTGACCAGTGTCTGACTGACCAAGGCCAAGATGGCCCACCTCCGAAGGTTTTTATTGATCACATAAGGTTGGGGGTGCATGTACACACCACAAATCATTACCACAGAAGAGTATTCAAAAGAAAGGGATTGTTAACTTTAGATAACAATAGAAGGAATGTGACCATCTGCTTCAGGCTATGGTCTGTTAGACAAGATGACTCCAAAAACTCCAGGTGGCCCATGGAATTTTAGGGAGGGTGAGATTGCATGTAGGTTAAGATTTAACATCTACTGCAGGCGCAATACACAAGTTAAGGAAGTTTAGGTCACAGGCACAGACTTCAAAGGACCCGTGGAACATTTTCAAGGCTAGATTCTTACCCAGGGTCCCCCTTGGAGCATCGGAGCCTGTATACACCCAGCTTTTTCAGGTCTTACAGGCTTGGCCTGGCCTGAGTGGGGCTCCATGCCCTGACACCTTCCCAGGGGCAGGCATCCCAACAATTTCCCCTTTCACAAATTAGAAAAATTTTAGACTCAGAAAGGTGAAATAATTGTGACTTTGCTTTTACCCTCCCTCCCTGCCCCATTCTCAGATATACATACAGATGGGAAGAGAGTGAGACTGGGGTATTCATTCCCCTGACTCCCTGCTTGCAAGGCCACTCTAGGGTGACGGACACTTACAACCAAAGGTAACAAGTCCTCTGCCCAGGTGGCCTCTCCACAGTTTTTTCTGATTCTGGGTTCCAGTAACCGCCCACTTTTTGCTCCCTGTGGTTTCCTGGTACGTTCCCACATTTTTTAAAAAAAGATTTTATGTATTATTTTTTAGAGAGAGGGGCAGGGGGAGAGGCAGAGAGGGAGAGACATCAATGTGTGGTTGCCTTTCACCTGCCTCCAGTTACGGACCTGGCTGGAGACCTGGCTTGCAACCTGGTTATGTGCCCTGGCTGGGGATCGAACCAGTGACCTTTGAGTTCCCAGGCTGGTGCCTTATCCACTGTGCCACCAGCCAGAGCCTCCACATTTTTATTTGTAGTTTCTTTATTAGACCTCTCAAATTGCCCAATTATAGAATGCCATCTGTTTCCAGCTAGCACCGTAACTGATAACAATAACTTATCCAAAGAAATATAACTAGTCAGTGACAGAGCCAGAATCTCTTTGGTTCAAAAGCGCATCCTGTTTGATTGCATCCCATTCTTTTCAAGTGGCAAGAGACTTAGTAAACTATAAAGTACTATTCAAACACAAGATATTGTCAAATAATGAAAAACACCTGAGTTTAAAAGCAAAACAAATACAGCTGACTTTATTTGTTTCCAGGCAAAGGAATACATCATTTGGGTGAAGGGGAAAGAAGGTGTTTTTAATAGTTGATAATGGGTTTTATGGTTGTTAAAGTAATTAAAGATTAAAACAAATACTCTAAATAGGCTGGAATAAATCCACAGCTTTGTGCATGACTGGTTAAAACAAACCCTTATTTCATAGATCAGGAAACAAAAATCTTCAGATAGGTCCTGTAAGGATCTTGCTTTAGCTTATTAGGGCTGTTCAGAGTTCATGGCTTCTCTAACAGCTTTAGCTGGTTTGGAGGGCTGAAGCTCAGCACAGTATTCAGTGCCTTATCTCCTAGGTGAGCTGTGCTGTAAATAGAAAAAATTCCCTTTACAATATTATTATGCAACAAATGTTAGATATTATGCCCAAGTTCACTTATACGTCTGGGCTGTTTGTAGATCTGAACCTAGAACTCAAATGCCTAATTCTCAGTCACTTTTTTCCCAATGTAATTAATTGGAAATTTTCAGGTCTGTACCTTCTTTATATCCTCTATAACTAGCACATAGTAGATTCTCAAGAAATATTTCCTGAATTTAATCTCTTAGTCTCTTCTGAATTCCTTGTCACCAATTGTCTTATTCAGATGAGGCTGTAATAACAAAAATATGATAGACTAGGTGGCTTAAACAACAAACACTTCTCACAGTTCTGGAGGTGGGAAGTCTAAGATCAAAGTGCCGGTATATTCAGTATCTGGTGAGAGCCTTCTTTCTGGTTTATAGTCAGCCAGTCTCTTGGTTCTTCCCCTGGCCCCCCAAAATATATGTTCTCACATGCAAAATACATCTAATCCATCCCAACAACCCCAAAAGTATTAACTTATCCCAGCATCAACTCTAAAAGTCTATAAAGTTAAAACTGTCACCTATTATCTAAATCAGATATGGGTGAGAATCACCTGAGGCAAAATTCCTTTCCAGCTCTGAGCCTGTGAAACCAAACCTGCATAGGATAGACATTCCCCTTCCAACAGGAAGAAACATGGAGGGAGGGAGAAAGGAGGGAAGAATGGAGAGACAGAGAGAAGGAGGGAGGGAGGAAGGAAGGAAGGGATTAGTCTCAAGCATGTCCAAAATTTAGCAAGGAAAATTTCCTGAGATCTCAAGCCTGGAGAATAATCTCCTTTCTCTTAATGTTCCGCCTTCTGGAGCCCTTCTTCTGCCCATCCTCCCTCCCCCTACTTTCTGAAAACCTCCACCTCCACCTCTGTCCTTACAGCTCTGCCAGACCAAAGATATACCCAGGGCTCTACCTGGTGGTGGTCACACCCCTATAGTTCCTGGCAGCTAAGGCTTTGGGTGGGAGCTGTCTGGCCTATTATGATGCCCCCACCTTTAGAAACCATGAAGGTAGCCCTAATGATCTCTGAACTGTCTTCAGGTCATTCTTCCCTTGTTTTGAAGAAACAGCTTTGCTCCAACCAGGCACTAGAAAATATAAGAAGTCCACCAGTCTTCCTTAATTCCATCCCAGTCAATTCAAAGCTAGGTGTTCCTGCTGAGGTAGGTGATTAGTTCTGTGGGTTCAGATCCACACTAAACTCCTTATCAAATGGTTAGCCACACCCTCGGTATTCTCTACATGCTGCTTATTCATTTTTTTGTATAATGGATATGCTGAGAAATTTCTATATTTTTAAGTTCTGTTTCCCTTTTCTTTCTTTCTTTCTTTCTTTTTTTCTCAAAGATTCCACTCATTATTTCCAGAGAGAGAGGAAGGGAGAGAGGGAGCGAGACATTAATGTATGGTTGCCTTTCACCTGCCTCCAGCTATGGACCTGGCTGGAGACCCGGCTTGCAACCTGGTTATGTGTCCTGGCTGGGGAATTGAACCAGAGACCTTCGGGTTCTCAAGCTGGTGCGCCTTATCCACTGTGCTACCAGCCAGGGCTGTTTCCCTTTTCTTAACAGTTCAATTCATTTATCTCTCTCTCTCTTTTTTTGCATTTTACTATGAGCAATCAGGAAGAACCAAGCCACTTCTTCAACACTTTGCTTAGAAATCTCCTCAGCTAGATGTCCAGTTTCATTCATCACTTGGAAGTTTTACCTTCCATAAAACACTAGAGTACAAACATAGTTCAGCCGAATTCTTTGCCACTTTATAATAAGGATCACCTTTCCTCCAGTTTCCAACACCATGTTCCTCATTTCTGCATGAGACAAGAATGGTCCTTACTGTCCATATTTCCATCAAGATTCTACACATGATTTTTTATGTATTATCTAAGATAGACTCATTCTCTCCAGCTCTCCTCTTCTCTTCCTAAGCCCTTACCAGAGTCACCTTTAGGAGTTCCTTCACAGCACTAGACTGTCTAGCATGCACACAGTATAAGATCACTAATGCCATCATTCAGCTTCACCCTCATGACCTCATCTACACCTAATTACTTCTCAAAGGCCCCGTTTCCAAATATCATACTGGGGATTGGGGCTTCAACATATGAAATTTTGGGGGACACAGACATTCAGCCCATAAGCACTAATTTATGATTATATATTTTAATTTTATTTTTTAAAAAGATTGTATTTATTATTTTTACAGAGAAGGGCAGGAAGAGAGGCAGAGAGGAAGAGAGTCATCAATGTATGGTTGGTTGACTTTCACCTGCCTCCAGCTACAGAGCTGGCTGGAGACCTGGCTTGCAACCTGGTTATGTGCCCTGGCTAGGAATTGAATGATTATATATTTTTAAAGTAAAATGGAACCCTGGCTGGTGTGGCTCAGTAGATTGAATGCAAGTCTGTGACCCAAAGGGTCTCTAGTTCGATTCCCAGACAGGGTACATGCCAGGGTTGTGACCAGTTACCCAGTTGGGGGTGTGTGAGAGGCAACCACACATTGATGTTTTTCTCCCTCTCTTTCTCCTCCCTTCCCTTCTCAGAAAATAAATAAAATCCTTTAAAAAGAAAAAGATTTTGCTTAGTGGTTATTTATAGTATCAGAATACTGAAAAGAATTCAAGGCAAGGGGACTGTTGCCCTATGTTTTTGATCAGTAAATGAAGAAAATCATCATGGGAATTAGAAGAGTGAATTTGCCCCAGTATAATTCCCATTGGACATTTCTTGCATGCCAAGAATTTACATGCATTATCTGAGTTAATCCTCACAATAGCCCTACAAGTAAACTCAGATTCTTGGAGATGAAGATTGACAAACTCATATGTTCCCTCTTCGTTATACAATTCTCAAATGTATGCATTCCTAACATCACCCCAGGATCCAGAATTCAGAAGGCCAATAGAGAGAATCTGTTGTATTCCTAAAGCTAACTATTCTACCTCAATCTTCTGTTCTCTCATGATTTCCATATTAACTCATTTCAACTTTGTTACTGTTTTTTGAAATCATTTCTTTGAGCACAACACTGCCCAAAGGAGCAGATCGAAAGCAAATGTCAGTGTTTTGTTTATTAAGTAAGGGGAGATCCCTTTTATTTTCTGGTACAAAGGAATGTCAGCCCACTGTGGCCGTGGCCCAAGTCATAGGTCAACACTGAGACTCGCTTCAAGTATGAAGCTTAGGTCTGCCTTCTTCCAGGAGGGGGCAGCAGTTGCTGCCCCAGCCGGCTGGAGAAATCAGGCAGTTCATCCTTTTGCCTGTTGACGTCCAAACGTAAAAGTTCCTGGTTTCTGCGACCATTTTCTCCCTCCTTTGGTCTGCTGACCTTGGTAGGAGTCAGGGCCCAGGAACGGGCAATGATTCCCCTCCTAAGTGCCTAGTTTTTAACAAACACTTTGGTTGGGGCTGTGACCTTGAAGCATGTGTGAAGCCTCGAGGACCAGAAGTCTTTGGCCAGGGAAGAGCGCTTCAAAAAGAAACAGTAACATAAACACTTCCATCCACACAGGCATAAATCCAGAGGACCCCAGCACACAGTTTAGTACCGCACCAAGAATATAGATTCCATACCCAGCCTCCCAGCTACCAGCCAGTTGACCTTGTCATTAAATTTGCCAGAACTGCAATTTCCCCACCACCTAGTGTGGACTAGGTGATCTTTAAGTGCCTGCTAATTCTTAAATTATGAGTTACTGCATTTTTATTTTCTGGATTATAAGGTTGGGCATTGACCCTTTCAGAATTAAAAATTCCCAGACACAACAAAGCACCACCGGTTCCAAACTAATCCCAGGTGAGCACATATCCTGGTTTGGTGAACGCTGCCAGCTGCCTGGGAGGTAGGCAGGAATCCCAGGCAGCATCTGAACACCATAGAGCTATGGATGAACTGTCAACTGCTGGGAGTTGCTTTGCAAATTACCATATCTGACAAACTGACAAAATGATATTCCAAAAAGCAATTGACACTGACTCCTACTGTATTTGGAACCAAAAGGTGAAATTGGCTCAGAAAAACTTATCTCAGCCTTCTGGTTAGAGAAATGTCAGAGGATAAGGGGATTCTTAAGTCAGGATTTGTCAGTGCTTCTGTTCTGTCACCCACCTGGTCTTTTGTGAAGGAGGAGACAGAACTAGCTCCTCTCATATCCCTCTCTATTCCTTGCCTGTGCCCCCAACTTCATCTTGGTTGCTGTCACGTTTATTGCTTGGACTGCTTAAACTTGCATCCATTCATTCAGTGATCACTTATTGGGCACCTGCTATGTGCCATGTGCTGGTAAAACACCTCACTATTAAGGAGCTCACAATCAAGTACATAGTCAGATATTAAATGGGCTAACATAATTCAGAAAAAATTAGCGTATATTATGTAAAGTAATAATAGTGGTGATAGTAGTGGTAGCAGTAGCATTATCTTCCTAAGGCCACAGGCCAAATATATTTCTTTTTTTTTTTTAATTTATTATTTCCAGAAAGACAGAGAAGGGAGAGAGGCAGAGAGGGAGAGAAATATCAATGTATGGTTGCCTTTCACCTGTCTCCAGCCATGGATGTGGCTGGAGACCTGGCTTGCAACCTGGTTATGTGCCCTGGCTGGGGAATCGAACCAGCAACCCTTGGGTTCAAAGGCCAGCGCCTTATCCACTGTGCTACCAGCCAGGGCTCCAAATATATTTCTTAATTAAAGCTATCCCCAGACCATAAAAGAATCATCTAGAGATAATCTCATTGTCCTATAGGTATTGGCCCCTATGGGTGTGTCGTGGCAACTTTCCCTTCCCATTTCACATAAAAGTCATCATGTTACAATCCTATCCTGAGTTAGGAAGCTTTGGCTCCAGAAGGCCACTATAAATGGAAATATGTATCTGTTAGCTGGCATAAAAGGACCAGGCTGAATGGAGGCAGCTTCCTCCACTTCCTTTTCCTCCTGAGATTAGCATAGGTATGGGCTGGTTAAACAGGTTTCAGTGTTACTGAAACAGAGAGAACTGGGGAATGACAGAAATAATAGAGCATGGTGACAGCAAATTCTAGATTGGCTCCACACTAGAAAAGAGAACCATATCCAACTTGGAGAGCTGGTCAGAGAATAAACAAAACAGATGGGACTAGGCACTGAGCTGAGCTATATAGTTCAACAAACAAGTAGAAAAGAAGCAAACCACTTCCATCCAAGATGGAGGTGTAGGTAGACACCCTGTGTCTCCCTCAAAGCTAAGAAGGAATTTATGTCTACCTCAAAACTAAATAAAAACAACAAGAAGTTCCAGAAAATCTAAGTACCTGGAAGCTCAACAAATTAAGAAATTAAGGAGGCAGAGGCAAGAAAGGGGAGCAGCTTAGACAAGAACCTAGTATAAAGGAACTATGGACATGGACTACAGGTGGTATTGACTTTGGGGGGAATGGGTGGGTGGGGAGGGGGACAGAGGGGAGCAAAAAGGGGATGGATGTAATACAACAACAATGAAATTTAAAAAACAACAACAAAAATAAATAAATAAACAAAAACCCTTAGGTATACAAATAAAAAAAAAAAAAGAAATTAATAAGAAATACTCAGCCAAGTGAGAAGGAGGGGCAGAGCTGGGGTAAAGGGCCACAGTGGCAGTGGCGGCCCAGGGGCTAAGGCCATGGTGAAAAACTCAGTCATTCATTTAAACCTGGAAAGTCATCACATAGCCCACAGTTCCAATGCTGGGGAAAATAGAGGCACATTGCTTCTGACTGTAAAAACCAATGAAGGTTGGGACAGTGGAAGAAACTGCTCATCTCTCAATGGGCAAGTGGCATTGTTTCCTCTCAGACCCTCCCACACACACAGAGCCACAAGGTGGTGAAACAGGCCACCCACGTCGATGAATACCTAAGGCTCCACCCCTTACAACATAACAGGTATGACAGCTCTACCTAAGACACAGAGGAAAACACAGGAGCCAGTCAACACAGAAGTATGGCCTAAAAGAGGGAATAGATCAAGGTTCCAGTGGGAGAACTAAGTGATGAGATTTCCAACCTAACAGATGAGGAGACAGCCAGCCTAACAGACACAGAGTTCAAAATGCTGGTGATAAAGACGTTCCCAGGTCTGACAGATATGCTTGAGTACAGCAGATGCAAAAAGGAAGAAGTGAAGGCTATGGTAATTGAAACAGAGGAAAATCCACATAAAACCAATGGTGAAGGGAAGGAAATCAGGGTTCAAGTTAACAAATTGGAACATAAGGAAGAAATAAATAGTCAATAAGTACAAAAGGAGGAAACAAGAATTGAAAAGAATGAGGCGAGACTTAAAAACCTCTGGCACAACTTTAAATGTGCCAATATCTGAATCATAGGGGTGCCAGAAGGAAAAGAGGAAGAGCAAGAAATTGAAAACTTATGTGAAAAAATAATGAAGGAATACTTCCTTAATTTGAGTCAGGAAATAAGACATACAAGTCAGGAAGCACAGAGTCCCAAACAAACCAGTCCCAAAGAGGACCACATCAAGACACATCATAATTAAAATGCTAAATGTTAAAGATAAAAAGAAATTTTTATCAGCATGAGAAAAGAAGAAGGTTACCTATGAAGGAGTACCTATAAGACTTTCAGCTGATATCTCAAAAGAAACTTTGTAGGCAAGAAGGGACTGGCAAGAGTATTCAACGTGATGAAAATCAGAGACCAGAAGGGACTGGCAAGAGTATTCAACGTGATGAAAATCAGAGACCTACAATCAAGACTACTCTATCCAGCAAAGCTATTATTTAGAATAGAAGGGTGAATAAAGTACTTCCCAGACAAGGTAAAGCTAAAGCTATTATCATATGAAATGTTAAAGGGACTTATTTAGGAAAAAAAGATCAAAACTATGAACATTAAAGTGATAACAAACTTACCACTATCAACAACAGAATTTAAAAAATAAAAACAAAAACTAAGCAGAAAACCACAGTGGAAATAGAATCATAGCTATGGGGAACATTTGGAGGGTTGTCAGCTGGGAGGGGAAAGGGGGAGAAGGGGGAATAGTGCAAGGATTAAAGCATAGTTGGTGGGTGCAGAATAGATAGAGGGATGTTAAGAATAGTACAGGGAAGGGTAAAACCAAAGAACTTATATGCACAGCCCATGGACATGAATGAACTAAGGGGGGTGGGATTGCTGGGGAGAGAGCAGGTGCTGGGTGGAGGGGAGCAAAGGGAAAAGAAATTAGGACAAGTGTAACAGCATAATCAATTTGTAAAAAGTACAAAAGAAAAGGGTAAAGAAGCAAACCATTTCCCCTGGGCCCCCTGCATCTCAGATGAGGAAGTCCACTGAAGTTTGTCTTCATAGAGATACCAGATGTCCTCGGAACATGGGAATTAAGTCAAATTACTTCTCAAGTGAAAATTTTTATATCTTTCTTATTTTAATAATTTGGATTTATTTGCTCCTTCTCAGATGAGCTCAAAGTGATCTCCTCCCCTGATCTCCACAAGTGATTTTCTACAATGCCAGTTATTAAATATGTAGCACAAAGGTTATGAACCTCTAGATTTCCACTTAATTTTATCTAATTTAATGTTCAGGGCACTGCTCTCATACCCCCCCCCCCCCCAAAAAAAAAAAAAAAAAAGTATTATAATGGGATTCTGGTGAGAACATTCAGAGAGAAGCCTCTCGGCTGCATATTGGAATCATATGGGGAACATTAAAAAACCCCTATACCATATTCCAAAACAATTACATATTAGGGGTGGGACCTACACATCAGTTTAAGTTTCTCAGAAGACTTCTATGTGCAGCCAGGCTTGAGAACTTTTCCCACTTGTCTTTGCATGTTGGCAGGCAGCCTGCTAACTGACAGACAGGGAGTCTGTCAGCTGGTAACTGACACTTGAGCTCTCCTCACTTTGGAATTCTTCCTGAGAAGTTCGCATCAAGAAACCAGATACCGCAAAGGCAGCTAGCTTGGCCAGCCACTTTGCAAGGTGTCCATTTCAACTTTCCCACCTTATTCACTAAAGTCTACATTTAATATGATTTGAGTACTTAAAGAGCTCTGAACAGAAGTTCATCAGTATGTCAAAGAGAATTGGTAACAGATGAGAGTGATGTAAATGCCGAGCTCTAGGAATTCCACATTCATCTTTAATACAGACATGAATGTATTTGTTAAAATCCCCTGCGCTACTGTCTTTTTTCCTCTTCTCCTTTATCCATTTTCTCTTCTCCTTTCTCTCTCTACCTGTTTCCTTCACCTGCTGCCTGTCACTGTTACCACTTGTTTAGCTTTTAGTACCTTCCATCACCCTGTACCTTCTGCATCTGAATCTATTTTTTTTCTCTCTATTTTCACCCCTTTTACCTACAACATAGACTGTCTCCTCTATTTCATCATCTTTCACACTTACAGCTGCTTAATTAACTGTAGAACAAAACCACTGTCATATTTATAATATTAAATAAGATATGTTGTTGTTAATTTTAAAATCAGGTGAGTTCTGAAGGGCTATTGCTCTCTCTCCAAGGAGAAAAATAACTTGCTCATAGTTAGCACTCCTTAAATACTAATAATTGTTTTCCTTGTAACTTCCTGTATTGGCCCAAGCTTACTTTTTTCATGTAGTTCAGTGGGCCTCAATAGAAAAATGGTTCTCTGTTCTTCAATAATCCCAACAATAGCAGTGAAATCAATGTAAAAAGAGAAACACACTAAAAACAGTAGTTGAGTGTATGCACCCTGAATTGCATATTCAGTTGAAAAGTCATCATCATTATTATTGTAATTGCAGAGGGGAGGCTTTTAAATAGTTGTTCAAAGTATCTTCTTGAGAAAATAACTAAACAAGGGTCAACTGTCAGCGTCCAACCTACAATAATTATCTTGTACATGCACCTTCGGTATTCATCACAACTCGAACAATAACAAATTTGTGCATTCATATAATGTTCTTAAGCAACCTAAAAAATAACAAACAAATCTTGATCAAAGCCAGTGTGTCTCACTTGGTAGTTGACCTATGTTTTTAAGCAGTGTCCCAGAACAACCTTACAATCATAAACCACCAAACAAAAAATCGCACTATCAATTCAATAACAAAGCGGCGTGGGCAACCCAGCACACACCTGCTATGTTAGGGCAACAAATCAAGGTACAAGTAGATTGGAAACCAGGCAGATAGGTGGGCAGACAAACTGAAACATTTAGGAGAATTAGCCACAAAAATAAACAAGTTTTATTGACTTGAAATTTGTAAACAAACAGGAACTGTGAAAAGAGGGAAGGCCTTGTTTTTAGTTTACTTGCAAAAGCCAAAAGCATTTGAGATTTTCTTTCCCCGAGATACAGCTATGAAATGACTAATAGGAATTAAGTGAGCCTGCACCAAGAACTGAATGTGCCACTTCACTGGGAACAGAAATTGTTCCCCTGACAGAGGCTGTCCTCTCAGATTAGTACCTTGGGTGTTTTAAAAAGAATCAGCCAGACATGAATACGGTTCATTTATAAAGAGCAAGAATCATCCAAGCACCTTTGCAAATTTTCTTTATTATTTCATTGTTTCTGAATCATTTATACCTTAACTTCCATGTTCCTGAAGAAACTCAGGAGATGGAGAAGGAGAAAGAAAATTTCCTATCCCATTGCTTTTTCGTTGCTAGGCTTTCCAATCGGAGTCTTGCTGAAGGCCTGCTTGGCCTGAATAATTTAAGAAGGGTGAATGACTCGAGACTGCTTTAAGAAAGTTGGAATTCAGTCTTCCCAGGTTCTAAAAATCATACACCTAATGGCAGTGGCTCAATATTATTTGTATATTAGCATCATCAGCTAAAATCAATGTACCTACACACAGCTTCATCCTGTTTCAATTATCAAAATATTTTCTACCAAAGTATCAAAAGGGTCACTGATTGGCATTTTGAAAATTGTTTCAAGGCACAATCTATGTTCAGCAGGTCCTTGAATAATGTCGTTTTGCATAGAGTTGCTTCATTATAACAATGATGAGATGTCTTAGGCACTTAACTCTTATTTATATCAATTAGCCTATTGTAAAATTGATTTCATTATACATCATTTTGCTTAAAATTGCAGTAACTATTGACAACATTGAGGACTTATTATATGGTTTTTTTTTTCCATTGTGAATGTAAAACACCAACATAAAAATAAATTCAAACATCAAGAGTTTAAAATGGAAAGAAAAGTCTCCTTCCCATTCTTATCTGAAGTTAACCATTCTTAACTATTTCTTATGTGTTCTTTCCATAGTACATATAATATACACACCATTTTTAAACCAAGCAGATTATATAACATATAGTGACTTATTGTGAAATAATAGAATATATATATATTCTGATATATATATATATATATGCACACACACACACACACACACACACACACATATACATCTAACTCTGCCTCTAGGTAGGGAGTGTCAAAATTTAATTAAATTGTAGGATACCCAGATGGGTCACAGAGAATTGCTTGGTATCAGAAATGTTTTATGTATGGTGGTAATGTGAGAGAGAAGAGACACACAAGAAATAGAGTGAGTTTTTCCTGAATACCAGCACCTTGCTTTATTCATTTAATAATACATCAGAAACATTTCCATGTCAGCACACACAGATTTTACAAGATCTTGTCATTGTTATATATGCCATAATTTATTTAACCATTGCCCCATGATGAACATTTCAAACATATTCATTTATTATTATTATAAACAGTGTTCCATGACTATCCTTAAACATCTTTGGGAACTTGTATGACTCTATCTGTAGAATGAATTCCTTTCAATGAAATTCTAGGGCAAAATACGTGTACATTTAAAATGAGATGTTTCAAAATTGTAACCCCTAAATGGCTCCAATCCATTTTTCCATCAATAGTGTATTTATGTCCTTGTCAACTGAGTTTTATCAAACTTTCAACTTTCATCAATCTGATAGGTAAAAATTTTATCACATTATTGTGATTTGCACTTTTCTAAGCTCTAATGAAGGTAGGTGGTTTTCAAGTAGCTGTTGCCATTCTTTTCCTTATGAAATATTTGTTCATACTCTTTGCCCCTTTTTCCTCATAAAACTTAATATTTCTTAAATTTTTAAAATTTTGTATTGATTTTTTTTTTTTAGAGAGAGAAACATTGATTTGTTGTTCTGCTTATTTACGCATTCATTGGTTGATTCTTATTTGACCGGGGATCAAACCTGCAACCTTGGCCTATTGGGGTGATGTTCCAACCAACTGACCTACCCTGTCAAGGCCAAGATCTCTTTGTATAATAAAAAAAATGTGTATTTTTTCTCTTGGATTGCAAATAATTTTTCTCCTGTGCTATTTGTCGTTTGCTCTGTTTCCAGTATTTTCTTATTTTTGTCATACACATTTTAAATATTTTACACAAAAAGCATTTATCAGCATTTTCCTTTTTGGTTTCTGAGTTTTTTAAATCTATGTTTTAAATATTGGCTCCTACAAGAGTATCTTTAGAATTGCTACCTTAATGCATCAGGGTTTGATTTGAATTCTACTACATCATATGATACAGGTTAAAAAATTAGACTTTACTGTGGAAAGAGGAAACTTATAGTGTCAAGGTCATTGAGAGAAGGGAGGGCATGGAGACCCCATCCTCATATTGTTCTTTGCTGACCTGCTGGCCTCACAGAATGGTTAGTGTTGCAGGGGAGGGAACTTTGCCCTTCTTTTGGTCTCCTTGTATGGAACAAGTGTGATTCCTTATCAGCAAATGGAAAAATCAGACTAACTTGGCACCAGGAAGCCTGGATTTTGGTGCCAGCTGTTTGCCAGAGTTGTCTGGGAAACACACACACGCTGCCCAGTGCCTAGATTGTTGGTCCTGTGGGATTTGACATAAGAGAAAGGAAGCCCATGGGCCCATGAGAAGCTGAGCTTGTGTATAGTTCCTCAGGCTGGGAGCAGCCCTTTTCCTCAGTTCCAGCACCTCATACCTGGTTTGAGCTAGCTCATTGTCCGGGCAACACAAAAGAAGCACCCAGATTCATTTAGAACAAGCCTGCTTCTTGTATTACGTTAAATTAGGAAGGAGTCAGGCGTTGGTGATGAGATTCACTTTTTATAAAAAGTTACCCCCAACTTTTTATTTTGAAAATGTTCAAACCCAAAAGGTTGAAAGAATGATACAATGAATACTCTTCACCTAGATTCACCAATTGTTAATATTTGTCGCCTTTGCTTTATCTCTTTCTATAAATATACATTTGTGTCCACTAAAGCATTTAGAAGTAAGTTGACCTTTTTGGGTAGGCCTGTATTGCTATAAATTTCCCTCTGAGCACTGCCTTTGCTGTGTCCCATAGGTTTTGGGCTGTTGTGTGTTTATTGTTATTTGTTTCCAGGAACTTTTTGATTTCATCTTTGATACTTAAAAGCATGTTATTCAATCTCCATGAATTAGACTGTTTTTGTTTTTTTTTTTCCCTTGAGATTGGTTTCTAGTTTCAAGCCGTTGTGATCTCAGAAGATGCTTGGTATGATTTCAATTTTCCTGTATTTGTGGAGGCTTGTCTTGTGACCTACCATGTAGTCTATCTTAAAGAATGTTCCATGTGCATTTGAAAAGAATATATATTTTGCTTCTTTGGGGTAAAATTTTCTAAAACCACAATAAGATACCACTTCACACCTGTCAGAATGGCCATCATCAACAAATCAACAAACAAGTGTTGGCAAGGATGTGGGGCAAAGGGAACCCTGGTACACTGTTGGTGGGAATGCAGGCTGGTGCAGCCATTATGGAAAACAATATAGGGTTTCCTTAAAAAACTAAAAATGGAACTGCCTTTTGATCCAGCAATTCCACTACTAGGACTATACTCAAAGAATCCTGAAACACCAATTCATAAGAACCTCTGTACCCCTGTGTTCATAGCAGCGTTATTTACAATAGCCAAGTGCTGTAAACAGCTTAAGTGCCCATCAGGGGATGATTGGATCAAAAAACTTCGGTATATTTACACAATGGAATACTACATAGCAGAAAGAAAGAAAGAACTCCTAACCTTTGCAACAACATGGATGGAAATAGAAAGTATTATGCTTAGTGAAATAAGCCATTCAGTAAAAGACAAATACCATATGATCTCACCCATTACAGAACAATAATGAACAAAACAAACACAAGTAAAACAGAACCAGATATATGAATATAGTGAATAGGCCTTCAGTGGGCAGGGGGAAGGGGATGTGGGAGAGGGAGGAGGAGGCAAAGAAGGGGAGCAGTTTAGACAAGATCCTAGTATGGAAGAACCATGGACAAGGACAAGAAGTGGGATTGACTTTGTGGGGGAATGGGTGGGTGGAGAAGGGGACAGAGGGGAGTAAAAAGGGGATGGATGTAATACAACGACAATAAAATTAAATTTAAAAAAAAATAGGTTGGATATCTTGTGACAGTTCACTCAAAATAATTTAATACACATCTAAGATTAAAGGCATTCACTTACATAATGGCAATAACATTTTTCAGACCTAGGAAAACACTTCAATATATTTAATTCTATATTAAAATTTCTCTAATTATTCCAAATGTCTTTTATAACCATCTTGAAAAAAAACTTGACTCAAGATTATAACAAAGTTCATACATTACTTTTGTTTCTGTCTTTCTAGTCCAGTTTCCAAAGATGGATATTTAGCAATGTCTGGAGATACTTTGTTTTTTCATGTTAACACGTAATTGATTTATTATGATTTAAATTTTTTAAAATTATTGTTTTATTACTGTTGTCCCAATCTTTCCCCCGTTGCTCTCCACTGTGGAGATACTTTGATTGTCACATCTGATTATCCACTACTAGCACTTACTGGATAGAAACCAAGGATTTCTGCTAAATGTCCTCAAATACACAAGACAACCCCCAACAAAGGATTACCTGGTCCAAAATGTCAGTTATTGCTGAAATTGAAAAAGCTTGTCTATCTGAAATAGTCTCTTCACTTTTTTTTTGTTTCTTTGTTTTTCATGACATTGACTTGTAGTGTTCAGGCCAGTTGTAATGTAAGAAGTCTCACATTCTAGATTTTTCTGATTGTTTCCTCGTGATTAATTCCAATTTAAACATAATTGGCAAGAATATTATACTACTGTAATAGTTACTTATTACTGCATAACAACCCACCCCAAAACTCAGTGGCATAATATTGACAGCCCGTGGTTAAGTGATTCTGTTGATCTGGGCTGGGCTTGGCTGATTTTCGCTAGACTCATTCATGTATCTGCAGTCATTTGGCAGATTGGCTAGAGGCTGGCTGGTCTAGGGTGACTTCAGCTGGGATGACTTGGCTCAGCTCCATTCACCTATCACTTTTAGCAGGCTAGCCCTTGCCTGTTCTCAGGGACAAGACAGAGATCTGAAAGTGAGAGGAAGTATTCAAGATCTTTGGAAGCCTAGGCTTAGAATTGGCACTCTGTTACTTCCATTGCTTTATGATGGTCAAAGAAGGTAACAAAGCCATTCTAGATTCAAATGGTGGGGAAATAAACAGTATTTCTTGATGGGAGTTGTTGTAGTCATTGCAAAGGGTGTGGATGAGGGAGGGAAAGAATCTGGGCCTATTGCAATCATTCTATCAAAGTGATATTGTATACCTCTTAACTGCATCAGATCCAGAGGTATATAATGTCAGCTTTCCTATTAGTGATGTTAAGTTTGATACTTGATTAAATGATAACTGACAAAGCTCTCCTTTGGAAAGCTCTTTCATATCTGCGAGTTGATACTTTAATACTGGGTTCTTTCTTGTTCACCAGTGCATTACTTTCGTAGGGCTGCTGTAAGAAGGTACCCACAAATTGGGTGGCTTAAATTAACATGAATTTATTGTTTTATGGTTCTGGAGGCTAGAAGTGCATAAGCAACATCTCATCCCAGCAGGGCTTCATCTGAAACCTTGGGAAGAATTCTTCCTGCTTCTTCTAGATTCTTGTCCCAGACTTTCCTTGGCTTGCTGCTGCAGCACTGCAGTTCAGCCTCTATCTTCGTATGTGTTCTCCCTGCATCCCTCTCTTCTCATGACCATTTTCTTATAAGAACACTAGCCATATTGGATTAGGGTCCCATCCTACTGCATTATGATCTCAACGTAACTAATTATATCTAACGTATCTAATTATATAGGTATAACCCTATTTCCAAATAGGATCATATTCTGGGGTCTTGGGGGTTAGGATTTCATCTTACTTTTCTATGGAAACATAATTCAACCTGTAACACCCATCAACCTTTTACCCAAAGGTTTTATCATCCATTGATAGTCCTTAATTGACTCAGTTATATTGTATGCATTGGGAATTGTGCAACAGTGTTTTTCTTCCACCTTGTCATTTCTTCAGCATTCATTACCTTGCATTCTTCTGTAAAGAAGGCTTTGTTTTCCTATTTCTCTCTCATCTTCCCCACCCCCTTTTTAAATCACTTTGAATGTTTGGCTTTTTTTTGGGGGGGGGTCACTTTTATACAATCATCCTAGGATGTTTTATTCAATATCATATCAACCATCATTTTTGTACAACCATATGAACAAAACTTTGGTGATCAAATTGTCTCAAATGTAGCTAGCGAGGGCCCATAAAGTCAACTCTTTATGAAGAAAAGTGGACGCATTTAAACTTTTATTAAATTTAAAATTTTCTTTTTAAAATGTGACCACTCCTAATTTATTCCATAGAACTTAACTTCTGCTGTCTAGATAAGCCAGGCCTCATAATTTTCTCTCTGGGGATGCTATGTGATTGTTCCCCATGGGAAAAAAACACCCTCATTATCATTTCTAAAATATGGCCATAAAAAATATAAAGCTGTCATTAATTGAGTATTCTTTGCTTTACATGTTATTTTAATCATCAACTGCCCAAGTAATGTTACTACATATTACACATGAGATATCTACTATTTAAAATGAGATACTGGAAAGAACATGGATTTTGCAAACTGATGGCTTGAATCCTAGCTCTATCACCTTTTATGTAGGTGATTTGCGCCTTGGCTTGTTTATCTTATTTGCCTCACAGGCTTGGGCCCAGTGGCTTGCCAAGCCTAGACAGTGTATGTGTTTATTAGTTCTCTTCCTTCCGTAGCCTGATGACAGGTCATGATTTCTAGGTCATACCGGATAAGTGACAGAGCCACAGAATCCACTAACAATTAATCTGGAGTTGATCAATCGCATTAATTCAGAATATGCTCATTAGGAATTAAAGATAGCTTGGCCTAAGTTTCAGCTAGAGTTTATCTTTAAATATCTTTTGAAAAAAATCACTTTGGTAATCAATTTCCTACAGTAAACAGTGTTGTGGGAAGGAGATTATATCTATTCAACTTAAGAGATCGATTTTGGGGGATATCTTTTGCGATTTACACCCATGTTAGGAAGTTCATTTCCATATCTGTCTGTAAATGAGGTCAAGTTTGTTGAAAACAGTGCATTCTTACCACAAATAGCATTGGGTAAATACTATATCCCATGTAATGGTCTAAGCACTTGGGATACATTAGAGAGTAAAACAAATATTTCTGCCCTTGTGTACCTTCTGGTTGGGGGAAATAAGTGAAAAACAAATAAATTTGCGAATTATGTAGAGTATTAAACATAGGGAAATACTAATGAGGAAAGTAAACAAAGCAGGGATGTAAAGGAGGGAATTACAATTTTAAATAAGGTTGTCACCATTTAAAAGGCAATCTTTGAGCAAAGACTTGAAGGAGATGAGGAAGTTGGTCATGTGGTCATCTAGGACAACAACAAATACAAGGGCCTCAGGCAGGAGTGAGCTCAGCCTTGCTGGAGGCACAGCAAGGAGGCTACTAGAGTGGCTGGAGTGCAGTGAATGAAGGAAAGTATTTTATTTCTCCAACAAACACTTGAATAGCTCTCTCTAGTAGGTGCACACATGCTTGAGTGCTCTCTCTCTCTCTCTTTTTCTCTCCCTCCCTCCCAAATCTACCTCTGTGACTTTCT
The DNA here is from genome assembly GCA_004026585.1 of Noctilio leporinus. Taxonomy (NCBI): domain Eukaryota; kingdom Metazoa; phylum Chordata; class Mammalia; order Chiroptera; family Noctilionidae; genus Noctilio; species Noctilio leporinus. The sequence goes on from PVIW01005595.1 coordinate 65,655, forward strand.
AAACAAACTTGCACTTGTATTTGGAGCGGAGGGGGGCGGGGAGCTTTTAGTAGTAGCACTATCCTAAACACTCAAAAATGTTAACTAATCCTCCTAATAGCTATGTATAGTGGATGCTGTTTTTCTCTTTTCTAGATGAGGAAACTGAGGCACAGGAAGGTTAAATAGCTTCCCTCAAATCATGTACCTATTAAGTTATAAAGCTGGGATGAGCTCAGATAGCCTGTCTCTAGAGCCTTTTTTTTTTTTTTTTTTTTGGTGCTTTTAAGTACCAAAGGTGATGTACTGTCTCCTTATAATAAGAGATGAGGTCAGATAACTGGGGTCTAGATCCCATAGATCATTAAAGTCCATTGATAAGGATTTAGGTTTTTATTCTGAGTGACATAGTTTTGTTTTTGTTGTTCCAGAAATTTCCAAAGCATTTATATACTTAAGTGTTATTGTTGTTATTTAATATACTTATGTGTATTCAAAAAGATAATTTATCAGAACAAAGGAAATTTGATAGGTATAATTTAGAGATGATAGCCCATCAAAAACTACTTGTAAAAGGGTAATCTCTTCTTTTTTAAAAAGTCTTACAAGAACCTGTTTGTTGTGTGGATCTCACAATAGTTACGTACTTGGCTGTGCTTTTTCGGGAGGGTAAAGTTTTGACCAAAAAACTTTGTTTTCCTTCTTTGAGGGGGAAGAAGATTTATAGTAGCAAATGGACTACTTAAGATATGTCCTAGCCCTGGCTGGTAGCACAGTGGATAGGGTGCCGGCCTGCAAACCCAAAGGTTGCTGGTTCGATTCCCCAGCCAGGGCACATAACTAGGTTGCAAGCCAGGTCTCCAGACAGGTCTGTAGCTGGAGGCAGGTGAAGGGCAACCATACATTGATGTCTCTCTTTCTCTCTGCCTCTTTCCCTACCCCCTCTCTAAAAATAATAAATAAAATCTTAAAAAAAAAAAAAAAAAATGTGCTAAGGGTCAGTAGTGCTGCCTTCCAAAGGCCTAATGTGTCAGCACCTTATGGTGGGCCACCCACCTTTACTGGGCTCCATGACCTCAAGTGCAGGGTGATCCAGAAGCAACTGCCTTTGAAAATACCTAAAGGACTCTGGCTCAAGCCATTCATTTTGCTCAAAAAGTATTTAGGAGCAGCACAAGCAGTTGGTCTGGGGAAGAAGGCATTGAGAAGATCATAGTTATCCATGGATGACATTAATGATCATAATACTTGCCAGAATGTATTTAGCACTTACTGTGTGCAGAGCATCATGCAAGTACTTTACAAGCATATAAACTAAGGCTTAAAGAGATTAAGTATTATAAGTTGTTCAAGATCATATATAGCTATCACTCAAGCAAAGCTCTATCTGTCTGCAAAGTACATGACCCTACTCATTTTTCTATGTGGTCTAGGAATATAATTCTCTATGGTTATTCCTTCTGTAACCTTCAAAAACACTGACTTTCTAGAGGTGGTTCCGGTTCTGAATTTCCTGCTGCCTATTGGACGTAAGTGCAAGTTTCAGCCTTAACCTTTCTTGTACCTTTCAGTTTATCAGACACATCTCATGTGCCTCATCAGATTTCTTGTCACTGTTTCTCAAATCCTCTGTTCCTTATTCTATCTCAGCCACCACTGCAGCTGACTTGCTTTGTTTGGGCCCACGTAGTCCTGTTACTTTATCTGCCACTGAACAAACAGCCAGGCTCACCAGCTCCATGCCATGAATTCTGTCTCTCCTCCCAACCATGATTAAAGGCCATACCATAGAACATTGACTGTGGCTTGCTGAGAAGCTAACAATGGGGAAGTATGACATAACCCAGAAGTATGAGGAAAATAACTCCTGATGTGGTGTATTTGGATCAGTGGGAAATACAAGATGTGAGGGAACCACAAAGGTGAATTTCTTTCCCTTTCTCCCTTCCAAGAACTTACCTGAGCATGTTTTTGCCATATAGCATGTCTGGAGATATTCTGCGTGGACATGCAGGCATACCTACTATCACTGCAGATTGTCCAAGCATCATCTTGCATTACTTCTCATCTTTTTCTGTTTCTCTTCCCTGCCCTGGGATTGCATTTCCTAAATAAAACATTCACATTAATTCCTTTTTTTTGAAAATTTATTTATTTATTTATTTATAGAGGGGAAGGAAGGGAGATAGAGAAACATTGTTGTGTGAGAAATTGGTAGATGTGACATACCCCCAAATGGAGACCATGCCTACAACCTAGGCATGTGTCCTGACTGGGAATCGAACAGGTGACCTTCTGGTTCACAGGCCGGTGCTCAATCCACTGAGCCATACCAGACAGGGTGAGCATTAATTCTTGGTTTGAGTTCTATTTTCCTAGAAGACATAGACTAAGATATCCAGACTCAGCTTTTCTCAGTGGTACCACCACTTTCTAAATTCTCTGGCCTCGAAGCCAAGCTTCTAAGATATAGCATATAGTTGATAATATTGTCATTTTCATCAGTATACCTGATAGGATTCGTGTGTTTCTCTGAAAAGGTACAGTTTATTTAAAAGAAAATAAAAATAATTAAAAGGATCCATGGTGGTAAAAAGATTTAGAACCAGTAGCTGAAAACTAGCATCAATCCTAAATCCACTCATGCCCTGAGCATCTCACAGCTGGTGTTTCCTTTCCCTTCCGGCCTTGCCCTGGTGTGAGTCCCCAGAATTTTCACCTGGACTATTGAACACCTTCCTGATTTGTCTTTCTGTCCCCACATTCTCCTACTCCCGATCTAATTGGAATACTATTGCCATAAGATAAATAGTTCTAAAAGCTGACTTTATCTTGCTCCTCCTGTGTTCAGAAACCTTCAGTAATTTCTCACTGCCCATTGAATAATGTCTGATGTTCCTTCTAAAACTAATCTTCCCACAAAGCCCTCTGTATACAGTGTGACCTACATTTCCTGCTTTACTACCAACTATCGAGTTTCTCTATGTGAATCATACCACCAGCTATTCTGGGCTCCTTGCTTTTCCCAAACATATGTTGCACTTTTCTTTTCTTTTTTAATTTTTTAAAAGATTTTATTTATTATTTTTAGAGAGAGGGGAAGGGAGAGAGAGAGGGAGAGAAGCTTCAATATATGGTTGCCTTTCACCTGCCTCCAGCTACGGACCTGGCTGGAGACCTGGCTTGCAACCTGGTTATTTGCTGTGGCTGAAAATTGAACCAGCGACCTTTGGGTTCTCAGGCCGATGTCTATTCACTGAGCCACCCGTCAGGGCTGTTGCACTTTTCTAAGACCAGTATGCTTCTGCTATTGAACTGGACAACAGATGCATTTGTGAGTTCTGGTATGCCACCCCCACCCTTGGGAAGTATCAGAATGCTTCCCACATCTGCACCCTCCTCCTAGTGATTTCTAATAGACAAGACACCAAATTATGTATCAATTTATTCTGCCATTCCAAACAAAACCATTTAGTCCAGGAGCCAGTACCTAGATCGGAGCGATAAACCTATCTGTGCTAATGGCTTATCAAAGAAGCTCTGCCTAATAACAGCCTGTACTTGGTGATGAACAGCCCAACTAGCTGGGACCATGAGGAGAGTTAATATGAAGTACAGGGGGAGGTTAAATAGGGAGAAATTAAAAGAAATGCAGAGGGAAGGAACAATGTGATCATGTAGTAGCAGAAACCATGAAGTAATAGTAGCTGTGAGATACAGAATGGACTTAGTAGCAAGGGCAGCAGCAGAAGAATCACAATAAAGCAGAGTTCAAAGCAACAGATACTTACTGCTAAGAACCCACAAGATAACCCAGCTGCTATGGCTGGCTGTGTTGTGTGCTGAATCATCTTCCAGTTCCCACTGGTCATTACTTACACTTATATTGAGGCACCAGAGTCTGTTTCTGCTCTGGAAATTAAATTTTTGCCTGCTGGTATCTGTATCAGTCAAGATCATAGAAGGAAACTAAAGGCCACTCAGCTGGGGTTTTGAAAATACCTGGAAACACTATTTACAAGGATGTAGGCATGTTGAGGGAAGGTAGGAGGACTACTGAGGCACTCAAGGACTAGCCAAGGGCCAGGGAACTAGCCAAGGGAAGGGCGTAGTGTGATAGGAGTCTAGAAAAAGCTAGAGCCATGAAGGTGCAGATCCATGCCAGAATCACAATGCTGGGAAGAAAGAAGTACATGTATATCAATCTCTTTTTCCTAGTATGCTCTGATACTTACTGATGCCCTCCCCCACCCCCCAACCTAACACTCATGAGAAAAAAAAATTATATATATATATATCCATGCCCTAATACCTTATGTAGGAGGAAAGGTGTACTTCAGTTTAGGATCCTGAGTAGAGGAGCTTATTATACTAGATTATTTTGGTGGGTCCAAAATACAACCATATGTGTCCTAATAAAAGAGAAGCAGTGGCAGTTTTGAAAAAGGAAAGGCGGAGGCATTGTGACCACAGAATCAGAAACTGGAGTGAAGTGGCCACAAGCCAAGGAAAGCCTGGAGCCATCAGAAGCTGGAAGAGGCAAGGACCAGACTTGCCCCTAAAGCCTTTGAAGGACACATGGCCCTGCCAAAACCTTGATCTCGGACTTCTGGCCTCCAGAACTGTGAGAAAATAAAATTCTGTTGTTTTAAGCCACCCAGTCTGTGGTAATTTGTTACGGCAGTCACAGGAAACTAACACAGGGACCAGCCAAATGGAGAATTACCAGCACAGAATCTATTCAACTCCAGTGTCATATTGACCACAATAATATCCCTGATCACCTAGGCTGGAAATTCGTTTGCCTACCTTCTTTATTCCCTTTGGTACTTCTTTTCTGGACAACTACATGAGTAAAGTTAAATACTCCCAAGTTATAGTTACTTTTGCATACAGATATCTTTTCATCCTAACCAGATTATAACATTCTTCCAGAGAACAAGAACCTTGTCTTATATATCTTTGTCACCCAAGAAAATCCTAGCACAGTACTTTGAACAGATCAGATATTCTGTAATTGGTAAATGAGATAGAAAGCTTCCATTTGTCCATCTGTAAACGGAAAATAACAATTTCTACTGACTTGCCTTTCAGAGATAATGATGGCAGTGTTTCCAGGAAATAATTTCTGTACCTGTAACAAAATGATATACCCACTCCTGCTGGAGCAATTCCCCAGGAAAAAAATTACATTTCGTGACAGTGTGTCCTCCATTTCATGTGGAGCTGAAACTGCCTGCATTTACCCCAAGGGAAAGACAAGGGATCATTAAGAAAATAGAAGAACTGACTATTGGTGTTCTCTCAGGAACTTGGATTCATCCAATAAATATTTACCAAAGGACTATTATGTTAAAGTACAGTCCATTAATGCTGGAAACACACACACACACACACACACACACACAGAGAAGAAGGCATGGTCCCATGTAATTATCACATAATATGAATGCTTTTTATGAGAACAAAATTCTATGGGACCAGAAAGAAGGGAGTGATTAACTCTATGGATGGGAATTTCACCACCCAAAAAAAATGTCACACTCAAGCTAGGTTTTAGGACTTAATCAGTCACAGGCGCAGTCAGGAACTCTGGGAACCCAGAGAAATAATTTCGCCTGAGCCACCCAGAGCTGTTGCCAAGCGGACCACACCCTCAGCTCAGCCCTATTGTATCCAGCCCTATTTTTATTCATTATCCCCATAGCTAGAGGGTAGTGAGAAAGGAAGAGAATGCTGACTGCTTCCCTATTTTGCATCTAGATTTACAACAAAGGAAGGAGATTATCAGGAGGAAAAGTAGAGGTTGACCTCTCACAAGCCCCGTAATGACAAGTTTAAGTAGCCAGGCAACAGAGCTGATAAACGCTCTTACCTTTCCTGAGCTTCTCCCTCAATCCTGAAAACTGAGGTGGGTTATCCTGTGAGAGTGTGTGGTTGCAAGGTGTGAACAGCTCAGAGGGCTGGAAATGAGAGCACCCCTTGGTCTCATTGCCCCAAGCCAGACGCACATCTTTGCAGCAAAGCCCCTTTGAACTGGAAAAATGACTGAAGCTTTTTTCCCTCCCATAGCTTGACCTTCAGATCACTCCTTGGGGAACAGCTTTGTCAGGGGCACCGCCCAACTCCTCTTCCGGTCAGCCTTTCTAGGCCTCTGAGGCCGGAGTGGTGCTGCTTATGGGTGAGAGGAGAAAACCCTTGGGAAAGCAGCCAGGGTAGAGGGAAGAACTGCCCTAAACCCACCAAGGGACTGAAGGTTCCCCATCCTCACTCTGAAGCTTCCAATGGGAAGTGGGGAAGTGGAGAAACCAGATTCCAGCCTCAAACTACAGATCACTTGTCCTTGTTTTTAGAAGCCTCTACCTTCCAGACCTTGCCAGGAAGCAGGCGGCATTTTCATGCAGCAGTAATAACAAGGACAGAGCGTTCTAGCCTGCTGGAGCCTGCTGGCTGGTCACTCTTTCCACTGCCTTTTGTTTTCGTGCATCATTCCCTCACTTGCTTCTCAGATTCCCCGGGGCTTTGAAAAAGCCACAAATGCTCCACACAGTGACACCACCCAGAGGGGTTGGCAGACATCCGCTGACTTGCACTCTGCCCTAAGCGATGGCACGATGGCACATATGCAAGCCCGGACAACTGACCCCCAGCAGTATACCTAGTAAGAGTCAAGACCGCTTCCAGAAAGCGACCCCCCACCCATCACCTTAGCTGGCAAAGCTGAGACTTTAGGCTAAGTACCACTCAGTGGACTGGAAGTAACAGGCCTCTGCTTGATGCATAATGCATCTGCAAGGAAAGTTGGACAGAGGTACTTCTCTACCTTTTCCTCAAGGATCTAAGTGCAGCCAACACAGATGTTACCAACAAAGTGACAGTGCACTTGCTGTGCCAGTTCACACATCACAATATTAGATTGTATATACGTACATACGGGGAACAGAAGCTCTCGAGGATATTTCTGTTTTCAGGTCACCGGTGGCCTGTTTCAGACCACATTCCAGAGCTACCCTACCCTACCAGAATCTGAAAATAGGGCCCAGCTATGCATAATTTTAAAGAACCTGACAGTGCTGGTTTGAATGTATGAAAGAGGAATTGTCATATATCATCAATGAGTTAAAATTCGTTCCGCTACTCTGGAGAGTAATCCAGAGAAGTTGAGAATGTGCATATTCTATTCCTTAGAAATTTCCTTTCCAGATATATTCTAGAAGAACTCTCACCCATGTGCCCAATGAAGTGTATTCAAGGACAGTGATTACATCATGATTTGAAAAAGGAAGAAAAATACTAGTATAAATATCCATCCACAGAATCTATTCTAGAACATTTACAGCATGGGATTATATTATAGTACTGTATAGTGTAATATTACTATGTTATAAAGAAATACCTAGCTGTACAAGTATCATGGATAAATTTCAAAAACATGATGTTGCAAAAACACAAGTTTCAGAAAATATGTACACTATTTGTGAACATATTTAAATACTCCAAAATATATATCATGTAGTAAAAATATAAAAACATGTGAGAAGGATTCCTGCCATCTTTAAGAGATTGCTTACCTCTGGGTAGAGATGGAATGAAAGGGTCTTCTTTTGTAACGAAAACATTTTATTATTTAAAAAATCTTAAGCACATATGACAAGCTGTTATAATTTATGAAATCTGGTTAGTGGATATAAGTCTCACCAGTGACTGAAGTCTTTACACAGGAGTAAATCTTTATGGCTTTGAATTTGGCAATGGTTTCTTAACACATGTCACCAAACACTGAAAATAAAAGTTTGTTTATACGAATAAGCCATCCCTATAAATACAGATGACACTACTCAGCCCTCTCAGTAATGTATGTACTTGGAGTTGTTTTTCATTAATGGAGAGTTGTTATACAGATTCACACACAGTCTCCTACTCAGGTATGCTTCCTGGATTTTCGAGCATCTTTGATAGAGTCAGGTGCAATGGAATGAAGCTAGGGATCAGTCCTTATCTGGATATTATTATGATAATAACAGAGATTCCCAAATGTAGCTACAAATCAGAAATCTTTATTTTCAATAATAAGCTTGTCAAGAGATTCTGATAATCATTCTGGTTTCAGAAATAAGGATAACTAGCCATGAGACAGAATAGTAAGTGCTTAGGAAAATTCTTTGGCAAGTGGAATGGGGAAACCGAGACAGATAGCTGATTAAAACTGGCCCCATCCAGCACTCTGGCTCATCTGCCGCCTTTTCCCTTGCATGACCACTCCCTCAGTCATTAAGCCCTCAGAACAACAAGGTTGTCAGGAACAAGACCTTGGGTATGTGGACCACAGAGACAGAGTATTGGTCAAATAATAGATAACATCATTTGTGTTTCAGCCCCAGGCCCAGAAAAGCAGCAAAACCAGATGAGGCAATGTCATGGCTGACAGCAGGACCAGAAGCAATAACAAATGAACCCCTGCCCTGGCACCAACCAATCAGTAGAGACCACAACCCTAAAATGACACACCTGGAAACCTGATGGATATTCTATAGAGATCCTACCCTGGGACCTCCCTTGAAATCCACTCCTTTGGAAAACAAAGGACCCAGTGCATGCTCTCTCTCTCTCTCTCTCTCTCAATCTCTCTTGCATGCCTGCACCACCCCCTCTCCCCATTTCAGGTGCATATCTTGGTTTTCTTTCTCATAAGCTCCAAGGACCCTTCTTTTCCCTCTGTAACTTGTTTTCTAAGTCCACAAAGCTCAGCTGGCTCACTTCTATCTCTATGATTTTCTAAGTAAACTTTCAATTTCACTAGAGTTCTTGGCTCTGAATTCTTTCATAGCCAAACTCAAGGACTAAGGTCTAACTCCACCATTAATAACCATGGTTACGTTTTCAAATAATTGGGATGGGAGAAAAAGAAGCAAGAAAATGAAAGGAGGAAAAGAAGAAGAAAGAAAGGGAGGGATGGAGTGAGCTTTCAAATCATTCCTACTCAATTTTTCCCTATCTTTCTCCAACCTTGAATATCTCTCTATCCTCTGAACTTTGCTAGAGCTCTAATTATCTGTAAATTCATTTGGAAATTTTGTACTTCTCTTTACATTCCTATAATGGGCTATTATTTACCCATTAGATGTATATGTTGTATCTTGAATAGGCTATTAGCTTATTCAGGACTGGGACCATATCTTGTTCATCTTTGTGTTTTCTATAGTAGCTAATGTAATGCCTTGAACAGAGTAAACATGACAGGATACAAGATCAATACACGAAAGCCAATTGTATTTCTATACTAGCAATGAATAACCTGATAATTAGAATTAAATTCAATGAAATCTCTATCCAGATAACAATTTTTTATTTCCTTATGAATACATAATTCATAAGGAAATGTAACCTATAATAGCCAAAACACCCTTGAAGAGGAAAAGCAAAGCTGGAAGATACACATTTTCTGATTTCCAACCCTACAACAAAACTACAATAATAAAGGCATAGGCAAAAGTATACCCATATAGATCAATGTAATAGAATTGAGTGTCCAAAATAAACTTTCACATTTATGGTGAACTTTTTTTTTTTTTTTTTTTTTGACAAGGTGCCAAGATAATTCAGTAGAGAAAGAATAGTTTGTTTGGGTTTTTTAAAATTGATTTGAGAGAAAGAGACATTGATTTGTTGTTTCACTTATTTATACATTCATTAGTTGGTTCTTATATGTTCCATGACTGGAGATCAAACCTGCAACTTTTGCACATCAAGATGACACTCTAACCAGCTGAGATACCTGCCCAGGGCCCTAGCTTTTTCAATAAATAACACTGAGACAACTGGATATCCACATGTAAAACAATGTTAGACTATACCTCACACTATACAAATAAATTAACTCAAAACAGATCCTAGACCTAAATGTAAGAATTGAAACTATAAAACTCCCAGGAGAAAACACAGGAGTAAATCTTAATGACCTTGAATTTGGCTATGGTTTCTTAAGATATGTCACCAAGCAAAAGTGACAAAAGAAAAAAAATGAACAAATTGGACTTCAAAATTAAAACCTTTGTGTTCACAGAGCACCATCAAGAAAGTTAAAACACGGCCCTGACCAGTGTGGTTCAGCTGGGCATCATTCTGTCAAGGGAAAGGTTGCCAGTTTGATTTTCAGTCAGGGCACAGGCTTACGCTCTGAGTTTGGTCCCTGGCTGGGTGTGTATGATAGGCAACTGATCAATGTTTATTTCTCACACTGATGTTTCTCTCCCTCTCTTTCTCCCTCCTCCTCTCAAAAAAAAAAAAAAAAAAAGTAAAAATACAACCCATAGAATGAGAGAAAACCTTTGCCAAAAGTATATTTATTTGACAAGAAATTTATCTTCAGAATATATGAAAACCCATTACAACTCAATATTGAAAAGCCAACCCAGTTAAAATATGGGCAAACATATATAGCACTGTGAGAAAAATCAACCTCTGTAGCATGGTGTTTTGTTATGGCAGCTGTAGCAAATAATACAGTGATTCTTTTCAATACATAACAATGACATCATCTATATGAAAGGCCTATGCTTTGAATTTTTGCATTTTGCAGGGTGGCATGTTTTGATCCCTCGTGTCGGCAACTGTTAGAAATGTGAGAATTCTCCAGAAGACCAAGTACTGTGCAGTAGTTACATGCACAGGCCCTGGAGAACCCTGACCTTTGGCTCTGCCCTGTTCACCAACTCAAAAGAAGGTAAATTGGTAGAGATTGATCCAAATGTGTATAGAACCTGGGAGATGTCATTTAAAGTGGTGTGTAATCACCAAGAACTTTATTTATTTATTAAAAGACTTTATTTATTATTTCCAGAAAGAGGGGATGGGAGAGAGGAAGAGAGGGAGAGAAACATCAACCTATAGCTGCCTTTCACCCGCCTCCAGCTCCAAACCTGGCTGGAGACCTGGTTTGCAACCTGGTTATGTGCCCTTGGTGGGAATCAAACGAGCAACCTTTGGGTTCACAGGCTGGTGCCTATCCACTGAGCCACCAGCCAGGACAATCACTGAAAACTTTTAATAACTTGAAATGAACTTAGACCTTTCTTTCTGGATTCAGGTGTCTACCCCTCTTTCTGTACCAAAGACTCAATCCAACCTCTCCCTCCCTCTCCCACATCTTTTCCCAACCTTTTGTACTCTGGCTATTCACAGTGGCATACCATGGATGAACTGTGTCCTTCAAAAATAGTCTCTGAAAAGTAACAGGCACAAGATAATATGAAGTGGACAAGAGAAAGGAACTATTGGGAGAAATGCTTCTGAGGTTTCCTTCCCTATGGAGGTTCAACACTTCTGGCCCTCTGTCTAGTTTCTTGTTCCTTCCCCTTAGAGAAAAGCTTAATCCGATTGGGGAATTGTGAAGCCTACACAGGGTGTGCTCAGCTTAGTTCCTGCTTTCTTCCTCTGAGGTATCTGCCTGACTACAGTGAACATACTCTGTTTCTCTTGGGGCAGGGTCTCCCTCTGTCCCAACCCTCATCCCCAGAATGAGAAGGCCTGTCCTGGTCAAATATTACTTGTGACTGGGTGAAAAAGTCTACCTAATTCTGAAACTCATTTAGTGTTCAGTATATCATTTTACCTCACAGTAAACAACAATCAATAATATTTTGGTCTCCACCTGCCCAATCTTTTGTCTCATTTTTCATCTTGATCTAAATCCCAAAATGGGGATTAGAGAAAAGAATGCTATTCCCAGGAACTTCTCAGGGGCCTGAAAAGCTTCTGTTAAGAGCCAACCATGTGCTCCTCATAAAGAGAGGAACTTTGCATATGTTAGTTTATTGAACCCCCCACAACAATCCCTAGTAGTTTACAGTATGTCCCCATTTTACATAAAAGGAAACTGGTGCTCAGAGAAGTTAAGAAAATGGCCAGAGTTCTCACAAGTGAGTGGCAGATGTCTCTTGGACTTCAATGCCCAGGCACTTTATTTTACATCAGACGGACGTTGTCTTTGGGTGCCACCAACACACTCCTTAGGGACTGAGGTAGCAATCTCATCTTCATTAACATGTCATCATAACCAACTGAGCTATCAATTAAGCAAAATGCTTGGGAGGCAAAGATAATACAACCAAAGGATAAGAAACAGGATGATTATTAACTCTAGACCAAAAGCATCAAGAAATATGTTTTCCCTGAGATTTCTTGGAGACTTTTGGACAAATGACCTCCCTTGCTTTCTTCCCAACTTGAGCTCTGGCTTTCCTAGCTGTAAAATAATACAATAATACCTTGTCCTTCTTAAGTCAGACCACATGTTGTGCTTCCCTGAGACTGGCCTCAGCATCATTGTCCCTTTGCCCCCATTTGCTATTAAAAAATAAATGTATGTCATGTGGCCTTGGGTAGCACATGGAGTAAGATAATAATTATAAAGAATAATGAATCAGCTTAACAATATATGAAAACCAGAAGTAGTGAAATGATACACAGAAAATGACATCAAAATGCCAACTGTAGGGGCTGACCCTTTAAATAGACAAGCTGAAGAAGATGTTTTGATCTGACCCCTGAAGGACAATCAGCTGGAAGGCTGAACCACAGTCACTGAGAAAGCCAACAACTGCCCAGATGCTAAGGGACTGAGCAGCATATCCAGGAGCTCAAACCACTGCTCCTTTTCTTCTCATCTTCCCAACAAAAGCTCAGAAAGTGCAAGGGCACCCCACAGGTCACTAAGCACATTCCCAGTCATCCTCCAGGGAAATTTGATGCTGAAAAATGGACCTATTCCAAAGTAGTGGTTCATGCCAGATGAGGAATTACAGAGAAGACAGCCTTCCATGGAAAATACCCTGCCTCCAAATCCCCAATGTCTTCATTAGAGAACTGGAAACACAGGCACACCAGCTGGTCTCCACTACTCTGAAGTGCTGTGATGCAATGGAAAGAGTGATGCTACAGGGCTGGCAAACAAGAAACTAGCCTCCTAGATTTGGCTCTGTCAAATTTTAGCTGGGTGACCTTGGCAGAGGGACTTAGCTTCTCTGGGCCTCACTCTCCTTACTTGTTAAATGAGGTTTGACTAGACCTGATGTTTTCTTGTTCTGAAATACTATCTTCTGTCTTCAGACTTCCATCTTACATTTTCAGAAAATTAAAGCAAGCTCTTGGATGTGTGTTTCTCAGAGATCCTGTTATTCTAGGAATCATGCCTTTACCTTTGCAGTATTCTTCATTGGCTACCCTCCTTCCACCAAATTAAACCTAATTTCTCCAACATCGCATTCGAGGTTCGTTGTGAGCTGCCATGACTATTCAGTCACCTCCTCTCATGTCTACTCTCATGTATTTTATATTCTGGCAGTACTTGACTATTTGCACTTGCCCGTAATACTCTTACTGTAATATCAAATATTTATTGAGCATGTACTCTGTGCTAGACACACTGGTAAGCCTTTGTACATACGTCGCTTGGACTGCTTGTATTTAATTAGGGTAGACCTTGCTTCTGCAACAAATAAGATATATAATATCAGTAGGTTAACACAACAGGTGGTTATTAGTCATTTAACAATTCAGTGTGGCAAGCAACCTTCCATCCAGAATCCTTCTATTGTGTAGCTTTGCCGCCCTCTAAGCTTCAGTTATTTGCTTTCAGAGCTAAAAGCTGGGGAAAAGGAGGAAGAAAATATCTACCTACTTCTTAACCCAGCCCAGAAATGATGCACATCACTCCTGCTCACATCCAGTAGTGAGAACTGGTCACCAGGCTAGAGGTACAGGAAATTCAAGATTAGTAGGAGCACCTTCCAGAAAATGTTCATATTACAGAATGAGAAAGCACAAGCCTTTGGTGCTTAACCAGCCATCATCACATGTCTACTTAGCAAAGGCGTATTCACCCTTCAATTCCAAGTTCTACCTCCTTTGTGAAGCCTTCCCTGACTTAGGTAGACAGATTTAGGTCCTCTTTTCCTATCCCTCACTGCACTTTTCATATTTCTCCATTATGACAATTATCTTAATGTACTGTGTGGTTTGCCTGGAAGTTTACTTAACTGCTCTATGACCCTTGAGGCAGGAAACTTGTCTTTTCATTTTTGTACTTGGAAAGCTGAACATAGTGCCTCATAAATAGTAGTTTTACAATGATATTTAATGAATTAATGAATATTACCAGTAGAGGAAAGAATAAATGAATGATTACCCTAAAGAAATGAAGCTGATTTTTACAGAGGAACAAAGACCTCAGTTTAAAAAACTATTGGTGATTCAAGGTAATCTCAAATGCTAAAAAGTGCCCTGGCTCATTTGGTTGGAGCATCACCTCATAGACCAAAAGGTTGTGGGTTCGATTCTCAGTCAGGGCACATATCCAAACTTTGGATTCAATCCCTGGTTGGGCACGTATGAGAAGGTAACCAATCGACATATCTCTCTCACATCAATGTTTCTCTCTCTCTAAAAGCAATGAAAAATGTCCTCAGGTGAGAATTAAAAAATAAAATGTTAAAAAGAAAATAAGCTTCCCATATAATTGCTACAATTTTAATTAATATTTTATATTATTATTTATTTAGAATATATTTCTCCCATAAACTCCATGAGGATAGGGACCATATGTGATGTCCTTCACCCTGATTCCAGTATCTAGCATGCCATCTGGCACATAGTAGATACTCAATAAATATTTCACAAGGAATGAATGGCTCAAGGAATGAATAAATACATGACTGAATACTGCATCCTTAATCTCATGAGCCATATAATAAATGCATCGTTTGGATTAAAGGAGGAAAGTATGGATGGAGCAGTAAAAACTTACCACCACAACTAGAAAAACAGCACAGAGTGCACATCATTACCTTGTATAATCCATGCATCATCCTCTTTATATAAGAGGATGAACAGGCATTATTGGAGGAAGCCCAGATCTCAATGGGAATGGTAGCCGATGAGCAAATGAGGATAAATGGATGTCTCTGAAATGGTTGCACTGTAAGACAGCCTTTGTAAATTGGCTGATGACAGAAGCAGGAAGCAAAGAGTACAGACAGTTACAGAGACATGACAACTATGAATAATACATTGAGAAAAGAAAAAAGCATGTTTTCACAGTTTTTAAGAGGTATTGAGGCAATTCTTTAAATGTTTATAACACATTTATTCTTCTCATTGGTCCCATGTGATTAAGTTTGGTGTAGATATTACATGTGGCTTTGGGTAGATTAGTTGCCAGACTTCGTCATGGACACCATATGACAAGAAAGGCAATGTGTAAGTGCATTGGCAACTTCCAATCAGAACCTCTGCATGGGCCATGGTCCAGGTATCTTGAACCTCTGGAAAGTCCTAAATATAAAGAAGTAAATTTGCAATGTGGACTGATTTGTGGTGGTAATGAGGTTGGTGCTGATGCTGACAGATGGGCTTGTTCCAGAAACTGACCAAGACATTAGTAGTAGGGCTAGGAAGTCAGTGACCTGAAAATAGGACAGTACATTTTTTTTGCACTGCTTTGATTATATACAAGAACAAAACTATTGGCCTGCCCTGAGGAGCTATCTGTCTTTCCTGTGAGTTGGGCACACAGCTGGACTATACTTCCTAGCTTTGTTGAAGTTAGAGTCATGTGACTTTTGGCCGCTAGAATGTGGACGGAAGTGTTGGGTGCCAATTCTAGGTGTGGCCTGTAAAGAGCCTCCTTTGCAGTGCTCAGTACACTCTTTCCCCACCCACTGGTGAATGGAGAAGATTCTGAGAACCTGGAGGAACATAGAGTCTAAGTGGGAAGGATCCTATGTCCCCAAAAGACTGAATAGAGATTGACCACCACATTCCACGCACTTCTACCTCTACCAGTCCATTTTAGACTGTAGCAAGAGCAATACTTTTTTTGCTGGGTCACATCACTGAGATTTAAAATTTATTTGTTATAATAATTAGCCTATCTTGATTAATACAACCCTAACCTTATTTCCCAACTTTCAAGTAGGAAAAAACACTAGGGTGAATTTCTGGAACCTCAGAAGACTGAGATAAAAGAAGGTATCAGAGAACATACTCAACATCAGGGAATATTGCATGGAATGGGATTCTGGAGTTAATTTTAAAGCTTTAGAAATTCCCATGAGCTGAAGCCATGCTGGCTATCCTCCGCTTCTCTAACCAGTGCCTTCAGAATGTTTTCATACTTTTGGGAGAACAGTGAATAACCATCTTCCAACTATTTATTTTATGTACCCCCAACATAGCCTATTTTGTATACTATACTTAGGGTCTAGTTACATAATACCACATGTAAGACTTGTCTTGCTTTCACTTTTGTTTTTTGCTAAACACGGTGATTAAGAAGAAGGAAAAATAAATTAGTAAGTAACTTTGCATTTGGAGGCATATTTTTAAAAAGCTTATACAAGATTT
>PVIW01005595.1:82134-103651 GCA_004026585.1 Noctilio leporinus
AAAAAAAAAAAAAAAAAAAAAAAAAAAAAAAAAAAAAAAACTTAAATCCTTTTTCAAGTAGCCTCTGGGTGTTGAGGACAATAAAGAAAGACATGCTGATTGGAAACATTAAAAAAAAAAACTCAACAACTTGTCATAGCCCTTAACATAACAGGGGATAAATTCAGCCTGAAACAGAATATTCCAAATTCATTTGGCCTGTCCAACAAAAAACATCAAACTTAAAAGCTGGATTCTACAGATCATCTCTCTTAAGAGGCTACCAAATGAAATGTCATAAGGTCTGGGAAAAGGGCTCTCTGAAGTGCTATGTAGCTCCTGGCCCTTAGTTGTAAACTTGAACCCATTAATGGAAAGGGGGCAATTGGTCTCCCTATCTTACGAGAGCCTAGAGAAAGAGATTTAGGAGAAACCTCAGTTTTTAGTTA
The DNA here is from genome assembly GCA_004026585.1 of Noctilio leporinus. Classification (NCBI taxonomy): domain Eukaryota; kingdom Metazoa; phylum Chordata; class Mammalia; order Chiroptera; family Noctilionidae; genus Noctilio; species Noctilio leporinus. Next base: position 82,563 of record PVIW01005595.1, read on the forward strand.
GGGTTCTTTGGTGCTGAGATGGAAGAGAAGTAGACTTCAGACAGTTCTTTTCTTTTTAAGAAATAAATTCTGTTGCCCCATTTTCAAGGGGTGCAAACTAAGCCATAATGATCCTTTAACTTTCTTCACCTCTTCCACAAACTTCACCGTCTTTTCCTTTCCCATGGCATTCCATCTCTTTTACTTCCCACCTAAGATCCCCAAAATCCATACAGCTAGGTAGCTAGGAGCAGACCTGTTATTTTTTGAAGCTCATCACCAGAACTGTCAAAATCACACAGGAATCCAGTGGAGGAGCAGGTGGCCTTTAGGATATGTTGTTAGGATATGTTTAGGTAACTGCATATCCCCTTCAAGTTAGGATTCATTCATCAACCCAAACGATGTGCAACCTTCTTATTCATTCCCCAGTCAGAGCCCTCAGGACTTGGCAGGAGTTCTTAAGGGGGGCTGGGTTTGCTATGCAGAACTATGTTATATTAGTGCTTCTCAATCTCTTCTCTCATAGATCAGATTCATTTTTTTCCCAAGAGCTTTGTTCTTTGAAAGATTTTAATCTACTAAGTATATTGCATTTATAGAGAAAATATATTAAGTGCTTATTAGGTACCATGCATTATATTCATGAGTGCTTTACACACATTATCTAAAACCATCAAGTAGTCTGAAAAATAGAAATTATCGGGTTGGCCAAGGAGTTAATTTAGTTTTTTTCTGTACATTCCAAGCAATTTTGTTAGACTGTTTTGTGACAGTTGTCATATGCATTTTAAAAAATGATCAAAATTGGTGATTTTCTGTGCAGCCATTTTAATATTAAAGATGGAATAAAATAGACAACATTTTTGGTATATTATGCTTTATTATTTCAAAAAACAGTAAAAAAACCACAACTACATGCAAAAAAAATTGTGCAGTATACAGAAGGTTCTGTGATTGATCAAATGTGTCACAAGTGATTTGCAAAGTTTCTTGGTACTATTGACATTTTGTCCAAATAATTCTTTGCTTTGGGGCTGTCTTATACATTGGAAGATGTTTAGCAGCATACCCGGCCTCTACCCATTGGAATCTGACATACTCAAAATATCCAAATCAATAAAATTATTGGTGTTTTTATTTTATGAAAAACAACAACAACAACTAAATGGACTTTTTGGCCAACCCAATATTAGCCCCATTTTACAGATGAGTAAACTGAGGTTCAGAAATATTAAGTAAATAGCCCAAGTCTTTTTAAAAAGATTTTATTTTTATTTATTTTTAGAGAGAAGGAGAGGCAGAAAGGGAAAGAAACATCAATATGTGGTTGCCTCTCACTTGCCTCCAACTGGGGAACTGGCTCCCAACTCACGTACGTGCTTTGACTAGGAATCAAAAAGGCAACCCTTTGCTTTGTAGGCTGACACTCAATCCACTGAGTTATACCAGCCAAAGAAAATAGCCCAAAGTCTTATTGTTAGAAACTAAATTCTGATTGGCCTCATTTCTACACCCATATTCTTTCCAGTATACTCTCTACCATAATGGAAACAACACACAACCAACCATAACTTCTTAGTATGAAGATACAATATTCGCAATGAGTTAGTGTGGCTTAATGTCCCCCATCTTCCAGCCCCCTGTTCCTCAAAAAAAACAAAAAGAAAGAAAAAGAAAGAAAGAAAGAAAGAAAAAAGGAGAGAGAGAGAGAGAGAAGTTTTCCATTATTTAATCATCCTGTTCAGGATTATTGTGAGTACATATATGAGGTCTGTCTGCCCAGATGGTATCCAGCCATGTAATTTGAAAAATAGAGACATTTACTGAAATACAAAACACAAGAAACATTGTACATAAGACAATGACACCTCAGTCCCCTTCAAAGTAGGCACCTTTAGACCTCACATAGTTCTTCCAATCACCAACAGCTGCCCCGTCATATTTTCGTGAATCTCATCAATGGTCTGAAATCTCTTCCCTTTCAAAGGTGATTTTAGTATGGGGAAAAGCCAGAAGTCACAGGGCACCAAATCTGGGCTGTAGGAGGAGCTGAGTCACCTGGGTGATTTGATGTTTTGCCAAAAAACAGCACGAGACGTGATGCACGAGTAGGCACGTTGTCATGATGAAGCTGCCAATCACAAGTTGCCCATAGCTGCAGCCTTCTGAATCATCCCAATAGATTCCAGTTTACATGGAGGAGAGTTTAAGCTTTGCACAAAATTTGATGCAGACTCATTGCTCTTCTTGCTCGGTCATTTTGAACGTGATGGCTACACAGTACACATGCTCACTCAACGGTGTCTACCATCTCCACCGACTAGGTACAGTGAAGTTATCATTGTTCATGCATGCTCATTCCAGTACACTTTCCTTGGCTACCAGGTTACTTTGATATCTCCCAAATCATTCTTGTTATATTAACAATGGCTGGACTTTTTCTGGACAGACTTCATACAATGTCTTCAGGCTTTTTTAAAGTACTGGGCATGATTCAAGTAATTCCATTATTATCCCTATAGAACACCAGGAGCCTAGAAAATCCAGATGTAACTGGAGCTGACAGTTCAAAACAAGTGGAAAGTTGGCAGAGAGAGTTCAGAATACAGTTTGGGCACAGACCTCCTCCCCTGGATTCATTCTCCCACTCCTTTGATTCTGTTGAGTATTCAGTGACATACCATAGTCTGATGTGAGGCAGGGAATCCTTCAGGAACACAAAACTTGGTGAGAATTGCAGGAGTCATGGAAGAATGACAGTCTAAGATGAGTGCTAAATGAAGGGAAGAAAAAAAGAAAGTGAGGAGGGACAAGGACAAGGAGAGAAATGGAAGAAGAAAAGGAAAGGAAGAAAACAAAAAGAGAAAAGGGAAAAGATGGCTGACCCTTTACCACTGGTTTTGTAAACCCTTGGTAGGGTCTTCACCACATGTAGTAATACCCAGTTGGAGGTGAGGGGAGAGTGTTGCTAGGTCTTTAAGCAGTACTGTTGTTGAAGAACTATTTTCTCAAAGGACCTTCACCACCTCCCTACCCAACTGGTAACTTTGAAGCCAGAATCTTATAAAATTACAGAATAAATTAAGAAAAAGTATATTACTAATACCAGCAGTAAAATGAAAATTGTTAGTCCAGTATATGGTTAAGTTCTGTCCTGTTATGAATAAAGTTCACAACTGCCCTATCTTTGTGCTTTGTGTTAGCTGAAAAACAAAATCTCTCTCTCTCCCTCTCTCTGTCTCTCTCTGTCTCTCTCTGTCTCTCTCTGTCTCTCTCTGTCTCTCTCTCTCTCTCTCTCTCTCTTACACACACACTAATAAAAGCCAAAACTTCCCTGTGGGTATCCAGAAATACAGGGCAACCTTGAGCAGAGTTTAACTTGGATATTTAGTTGCTGTTTACATGGATATTAAAAATAACTCATTTTCCTTAGAAACCCAAATTCTTAGTTGAAATAATGAAATCCTTGAACCTAGTTGCTTATATTTTCAATGGATCAGTTATTTAGTTTATAGTAGTGAAAAGACAAGAGGTAAACATTAAAGAAAGAGAATAGATGCATACTTTTTCCTTACTCTAAAACTCAAGAAACAGTTAAAGATCTGTCTATTCTGCATCTAAAGAAAATTCCCTTCCTTAATTTTATTCTAGAGTCTGAAGTGTTTTGGGAGTGGGGTGGGTGATGGTAGAGGAAGGTAGACAGGGAGTTATTGCAAAATGCCATGAAAGATTTTTCTGTATCTGAATTCCCAAAGTGTTTTGTCTTTCTTTCTTTCTTTATTAGTTTTCAGAGAGAGGGGAAGGGAGAGAGGCAGAGGGGGGAGAAATACCAATGTATGGTTGCCTTTCACCTGCCTCCAGCTACAGAGCTGGCTGGAGACCTGGCTTGCAACCTGGTTACGTGCCCTGGCTGGGAATCCAACCAGTGACCTTTGGGTTTGCAGGTGGGAGCCTTATCCACTGTGCCACTAGCCAGGACTGTCTTCTTTTTTTTTTTTTTTTTTTTTTTTAATTTTATTTATTTTTAGAGAGAGGGGAAAGGAGGGAGACAGAGAGGGAGATAAATATTGTTGTGTGAGATACTGGTTGTCTCTCACACTCCCCCAACTGGGGACCCACCCCACAACCCAGGCTTGCGCCCTGACCGAGAATCAAACTGGCGGCCCTTCGGTTCACAGGCCAGTGCTCAATCCCCTGAGCCACACCAGCCAGGGCCTGTCTTTAATAAGTGTTAACAAACAATCTATTTATCCATGCTTAAGTTCTGGCTAACGATCAATTTCAGAGTACCTTCTTCTGGGCCCAGAGAAAAAACAGTCTGTTAAGACTTCATATTCTGAAAATGTCTGCCTTGATTGACCACCCTCAGTAATAAACTCCAACTCGAGTGTCTACTCCATAAAGAGCATAAAGCTTCAGTCTTAATCCTCTTATCCTTTAGACAGGATAAGGGCAGTCTCCTAGGTGCCAGGCAACCTCTCAAAGTCCCTTTATATGAACATTCGAAGTAGGGATAATCATTTCAAAATGATGAAAGTAGTCAAGAATCTATTTTTTTAAACCCAGTTTTAAAAAAGAGGCTGCCATCACCTTAATCCAGTGACCAATGTGAGCTTCATCAACAGTATACAATATATTAGGAAGTATACAGTGTTACCTGTGAAAAATTCTAACCAGAAAGTTTAACCTGATTGTTATCAAGGCTTCAGATCTGACCTTGAGTTTACAAGAAAGACAGGGGACTGCAGAACAAGTTTATCAACATAATGAGAAAACAATCAGACAAATCCAGAAGATGGGACATTCTACAAAATAATCGGCCCAGAATTGTCAACAAATCAATGTCATGAAAATAAAATGTATGTGGATGTGGTAAGAGGGAGGCAGTTCTTGGTTAGGATCCTGAAGAAACAAAACAATCAGATGAAATATGTGGATCTTATTGAAGTAACCATCTTTAAAAAATGTTTGGGGTAACTGGGGACTTATTCTTAAAAGGTGTCGGGTTTGTTTGGCATAATGAAAATGTTTTGGAAATAGTGGTGGTGGTTGTACAACATAATGAATGTAATTAATGCCCCTGAATCATACACTTAAAAATGGTAAATTTTAATATATACTACACAATTTTAAAACAGACATTTTGGAAACAAATATGGAATATATGAATGTGGATGGATATTAAGTGCTATTGAAAAATTACACGAATCTGCCCTGGCTGGTGGCGCAGTGGATAAGGTGCCGGCCTGCAAACCCAAAGGTTGCTGGTTCGATTCCCCAGCCAGGGCACATAACCAGGTCTCCAGCCAGGTCCGTAGCTGGAGGCAGGTAAAAGGCAACTATACATTGATGTTTCTCTCCCTTTCTCCCTCCCTCCCTGCCCTTCTCTCTAAAAATAATGAATAAAATCTTTTAAAATTTTTGAAAAAAAGAAGAAAAAGGAAAATTACGTGAACCTTACCCCAGTAGGTGGCTCAGTTGGTTGGAGCATTACCCTGATGTGCCAATGGTGTAGGTTCAACCCCTGGTCAGGGCACATATAAGAATCAACCAATGAATGCATAAGTAAGTAGAATAACAAATCAATGTTTCTCTCGTTCTTTAAAATCAATCAATAAAAAAATTTTTAAAGAACATTTATGTGAACCTACTTAAATGTAATAATGGAATTGTGTTTATCTAACAAAGATATGTTTATTATTTACACATGAATCTTGAAGTATTTAGGGGTGAAATTATACATGGCCTTACGTTACTTTAGCAGAAAAAATAAAGAAGATATGGCAAACTTTTGCAATTGTTTGATCTAGGTGATAGATATTGTTTGCTCATTGCTATCAACTCACTCCCCAGATGCCCCTACATCCTCCCTTAGGGTTTGGTCCGCTTAATAGCACTGAAAGGTCAGAAGGTTAAAGTTCTGGAAGCTAACCAGAGAGAAAAGGACTGTTTTCACCAAAGGCACCCTGTAGATCATTTCTCTCTTACAAATCAATGCACCCGAAAGCAAGTCACTAGGCTGTGTCTCTTCCAGATCACTATGAAGTTCCTCTCCATCCCTATTTTTCTTCATGAATTGAACTTTAGCATACCCTGACCAGAAGTGCACTCAGAAGAAGACTTTGAAAAAAATAATCACCCAAGGCCCTTAATAAAGCAAAGCTCTGGGAATGTAAATAGATGGCTTCCCCAGTCCACAATATCTTATAACATCTGCAAAGCACTTCATTTATACTGTCAGCAGTAATCTTGCTATAAAACACAAATTGCTTTAATAATTCTGCAATTCCCTTCCAAGTTAAAATCTTACTCACAAATTGCAAAATGAGCAGCTTTCTCTAAGGGTCTTTGCTATCCAAGGAACTGTTAGTATTCTTATTCACCAAGGCATTCTGCTCAGGTTTGGTTTGACCCTGTCTCCTCTGCTACTTGAATCTCTACATACATTTCTGTCAGGAATCTCCCTCCAATTAGAGAGCATCTAGGGAGAGACATTGACCTTCTCTGTCCTCTCCTTGCTGTTCTGCAAGAGGAGACAGCACCCTTTGATTGCAGGCATAAGGCCACATTTACACATTTACAGCGAGTAGGGCATCTGGCTTCCTCTCTCCTCCTCCCCCTTTCTCTCTCCATCATTTTCAACTCTTATTTCTTTTCCTCCTCTCCCCTCCTGCTCTCTTCCCACCCCTCTCCTTTCTTCTCTTTCTTCCTTTTAGGTGGCCTCACTGTTAGAAGGGCATTTCTCCCTCATGCAATGAAGTTCAGCCATTTGTTCCTCCTCTGTTCTCCCTAATACCTTTAAAATTTTTCTTAACTTTTCAATTACAGTTAACATACAATATTATATTAATTTCAGGTGTACAACATAGTGATTCCACATTTATATAACTGACAAAGTGATCATCCCAGTAAGTCTAGTACCCATCTGATGCCATACATGGTCATTAAAATATCATTGACCATATTCCTTATGCTGTACTACTTTATATCCTCGCAACTGTTTTTATGACTGGTATTTATACACCTTAATTCCTTCAACCCCAACCCCCTTACCATCTGATAAGCATCAATTTGTTCTCTGTATCTATGAGTTTGTTTTGTTTATTCTTTTAGATTCCACATATAAAAATGAAGTCATAGAGTGTTTGTGTTTCTTTGACTTATTTTAGCATAATACCCTGTAGGTCCATCCATGTTGTTGCAAATGTCAAGGTTTCACTCCTTTTTATGACTAAGTAATATTCCATTCATATATGTGCCACATCTTCTTTATCCATTCGTCTATGGATAGACACTTTGGTTGCTTCTATATCTTGGCTATTATAAACAATATGTGAGCAGAACACAGGGGTGCAGATGCTCTTGATTACTTTTGTATCATACCCAGTAAAGATTGATAAAATTGCAAGATTCAAGTGGCTTAGGGCAAGGAAATATGCCCCCTATATCTTTTATCTTGGCTATGAGATCTAAGCTAGTTTACTAGAGTGCTCTGCTTTATTTTAGGGGTATTCTATTGATTCTGTACTGTCAGGGGGTAACAGTGGTTCCTGGACTGGACTTAGGCATACTTGGATCCCTTGGCCTTATAGTACATTCTCTCTGTCTCTCTCTCTCTCTGTCTCTCTGTCTCTCTCTCTGTCTATTTCTTTCTCCTTCCTACTTGGCTATCATCTACCTCTATATCTACTTATTAAGAGATATATCATATACTATACAACTTACACAATTTAAAGTATATAGCTCAATATATATATTTTTTATTTTTTTTTGTTTTTAAAGATTTTATTTATCATTTTCAGAGAGAGGGGAAGGGAGAGAGGCAGAGAGGGAGAGAAACATCAATGTATGGTTGCCTTTCACCTGCCTCCAGCTACTGACCTGGCTGGAGACCTGGCTTGCAACCTGGTTATGTACCCTGACTGGGGAATCGAACCAGCGACCTTTCGGTTTGCAGGCTAGCAACTTATCCACTGTGCCTCCAGCCAGGGCTTTCAATATATTTTAGAATATTCACAGAGTTGTGCAACATAACCACAACTGACTTTAGAATATTTTATCACCACCAAAATGACACCTTGTAGCCATTTAGAGTGGCTCTCCATTTCCTCCTGACCTCCACCATCAAACCTTAGCAATTAGACTTGCTACTTCATTTTCTATCTCTGTAGATTTGCTTTTCTGGAAATTTTATATAAATGGAATCAAGCATAAGGTTTTCAAGTTTTATTTATGTTGTCATACTGCATTCCTTTTTATTGTCAAATAATATCATTGTATGTATATATCACTTTATTCAACTCTTCATTAGCTGATAGATATTTGGATTGTTTCTCATTTTCAGCTATTGAACACTGCTACGATGAGCATTATGTACAGTTTTTGTGTAAATATATGTTTTCATTTCTTCTGGTTGTATATCTAGGAATGCAATTGCTGGGTTATTATAGTAACTTTATGTTTAATCTTTTGAAGGACCTCTAGACATTTCCAAAGTGATTCCACTATTTTACATTCCCACCAAAAATTTATGAAGATTCCAATTTCTCTACATCTTTGCCAATTCTTTTAACTGTCTATCATTTTTATTATAGCCATCCTAAGGGATATGAAGAGGCATCTCATTTTGGTTTGATTTGGTTTTGATGTTGAGCATGTTCCTGTATGCTTATTGGACTTTTTACATCTTCCTTTAAAGAATGTCTATTTAAAGGCCACTGGTTTGATTCCCCAGCCAGGGCACATAACCAGGTTGCAAGCTAGGTCTCCAGCCAGGTCTGTGAATGGAGGCAGGTGAAAGGCAACCATACATTGACATTTCTCTCCCTCTCTGCCTCTCTCCCTTCCCCTCTTTCTGAAAATAATAAAATCTTTAAAAATTAAAAAAGAATGCCTATTTAAATTCTTTGCCCATTAAAAAGTTGGCCTTTTTTTCTTTTTATTATTGAGTTATAAATGTTTTTTTTATATATTCTGCATACAAATTTCTTATAAAATATAGGATTTTACAAATATTTCTCCCATTCTGTAGATTGTCTTTTTACTTTCTTAGTGGTATATTTGAAACACATTAAGTTTAAATTTTAATAGTTTTACCTCATATGTAAGTCAGTGTTCCATCCTGAGTTTATTTTTGTGTATGATGTAAGGAAGGAGTCTGTTTTCATTGTTTTACATGTGGATATCCAGTTGACACAGTGCAATCTGTTGAAAAGACTATTCTTTCCCTATTGCATGATCTTGGTACCCTTTTCAGAAATCAACTGACCATAAATGTGAGGCTTTATTTCTGGAGTCTCTATTTCATTCTACTGATCACCTTATTCCAGTATCACATTATATTAATTACTGTCTTCCAACTTTGTTCTTTTTTCAAAAATATGCTGACCTTATTTTGAGTATTTATTTCTGAACTCTATTCCATTCTATTGTATCTCCTTATGTTACTTAGTATTACACTATATCACTGTCCTCCAACTTGTTATTTTTCCAAGATTTTGGGGAGTATTTTGGGTTGAATTCTATCTAAACATTTAGAATCAGCTTGTTGACTCCTGAAAAAAGGAAAATAAAACAATCCAGCTGGGATTTTGATAGGGATTGTGTTGAATCTGTAAATTAGTTTTGGTAGTATTGCCATCTTAACAATATTAAATCTTTTTTTTTTTTTTGATACATAAATGTGGGCTGTCTTTACTTTCCTTTAGGTATTCTTTAATTTCTTTCAACAATGATTTGTAGTCTTCAGGGGAAAGTTTTGCATGTCTTTTTTTTTTTAATTGAAAAAAATTTTTTATTCATTATTTTCAGAGAGAAGGGCAGGGAGAGAGACAGAGAGGAAGAGAAACATCAATGTATAGTTGCCTTTCACCTGCCTCTAGCTATAGACCTGGCTGGAGACCCAGCTTGCAACCTGGCCATGTGCCCTGACTAGGGAATCGAACCAGCGACCCTTGGGTTTGCAGGCTGGCGCCTTATCCACTGTGCCACCAGCCAGGGCCTGCACTTCTTTTATTACATTTATTTCTAAGTATTTTATTCTTTATGATGCTATTGTAATTGCAATTGTTTTATTAACTTTGGTGGGAGATTGTTAATGGCTAGTGAATAGAAATATAATTGAACCCTGGCTGGTGTGGCTCAGTTGATTGAGCAGTGGTCTGTGAACCTAAGGGTTGCTGGTTTGAGTCCTACTCAGGGCACATGCTTGGGTTGCAGGCCAGGTCCCTGGTTGGGGGTGCAGGAGAGGCAACCACACACTGATGTTTCTCTCCCTTCCTTCCTCTTTCTCTAAAAATAAGTAAATAATTAAAATTATTTAAAGGAGAGATATAATTGACTTTTATATATTGATCTTGTACTTTGTAACCTTGCTGAACATTTTTTATGAGTCCTAATAATTTTTTAGTAGATTCCTTAGAATTTTGTTTTTCACCTACAAATAAAGATACTTTTTTCTTCTTCCTTTCCAATCTGGATGCTTTTTATTTCCATTTCTTGTCTAATTACTCTGGCTACAACCTCTACTACCATATAGAATAGAAGTAGCAAGTACAGATATCCTTGTCTTGTCCCCAATTTTATGGGAAAACAGTCTTTCACTGTTAAGTGCGATGTTAGCTGTTGGTTTTTTATAGGTATCCTTTATCATGTTAAGGAACTTCTGTTCTATTTTTATTTTGTTTAGGGTTTTTATAATTATTGGATATTAATTTTGTCAGATGCTGTTTTTATGCATTTGTTGAGATAATCATGTGGTTTTTTATCTTTATTCTATTGATATGATATATTATGTTAATTGATTTTTGGATGTAAAACCAACCTTGCATTTCTAGGATAATTTTTACTTGGTCATTCTATATAGTCAGTTTTTTCTATTTTTAAAAATTATAGTAAAACACACATAACATATAGGTCAGTGGTGCTAACTATATCCATAAAGTTGTGTAGCCATCATCACCATCTATCTTTATAACTCTTTTAATATTGTAATACTGAAATTCTATTCTCATTAAACAATACATTCCCATTTCTCCCTTTCCCTGGAAATCACCTTTCTGTCTATAACTTTGTCTATTCTATAGTTTATTTCACTTAGCATTAATATCCTCAAGGTTCCACGTGTAGTATACATCAGAATTTCATTCCTTTTAAAGGCTGAATAATATTCTATTGTATGTATATACCACATTATGCTTATCCATTCATTTATCAATGGACATTTGGGTTGCTTCCTTATTTTACTATTATGAAAATGCTGTGAATGTGAAAATGCTATGAATGTGGGTATACAAATATCTTTTCAAGACCCTGTTTTCAATTATTTTGGGTCTATATCCAGAAGAGAATTTGTTGGGTCAAATGGTAATTCTACAATATTTTTATTTTTTGGAGAACCTCCCTACTGTTTTCCATAGCTTCTGTGCCATATTACATTCCCACCAACAAGGCACAAGGGTCCCAATTTCTCTACATCCTTGCCACACTTGTTTTCTGTTCTTTGTTTGCTTGTTGTTTTTTTGTTTGTTTTGGGGAAAAGGTGGTTTGATAGCAACCATCTTAGTGGTGTGAAGTAGTCTCATAGTTTGATTTGCAATTCCTTCATGATTAGGAATGTTAAACATCTTTTCTTGTCCTTATTAGTCTTTTGTATATCTTCTTTGGAGAGATATTTATTTAAGTCCATAGCTCATTTATATTGGGTTTTCTGGTTTCTGTTGAGTTTTAGTTCTTTATATATACTGGATATTAATCCTTTAACAGACATGTGCTTTGAAAATATTTCCTCCCATTCTTTATGTTGCTTCTTTACTCAATTGATAATGTCTTTTGATACACAAAATTTTTTAATTTTAATCTGTTTTTTTTTTTTTTTTGTTACCCATGCCTTGTATATCATATCTAAGAAATCATTGCTGAGATGATGGCAACAGAGTAGAGGGCATTGCCGATGGAGTTCTCGATTGCCAGAACAGCTGGAGGATAGGGTAGGGAGCATGAGACATCTGCAGGTCCCTGCTAATTGGAGCAGTAAGCCTCTGGGCTGTGCACCCCTAAGACACATTATAGGTACATTATAAGCATCTGGACTTAGGGGTGCACAGCCCAGAGGCTGCAGAGATCTATAGGAGAGCAGGAGCAGCTCAAAAACAGTGTATGAGACAGGATAGAAGGAGCCAACTGGAGGGGAAGGAGCAACACATACAACAAATCCAAAGTACAACTAGACAGCCCAAGTTAATGACATAAAGGTCACCCCAAGAGTAACAAGTGGAGGAAATCTAGGAGACTGCAACACTGAACTCCACAAATCTCCTAACATAAAAGGGTGCTCCACAAAGGCAAGGAACCAAAGCAGACTAATCCAAGACCAAAACAAGCAACAACAGATACCCAAAATGGGGGAAAAAAGAATCAGTCCATTACCAAAAAAAAAGGAGTAATCCCCAGACACTAAATGAAACAGAGGCAAACAAACTATCAGATATGGAATTCAAAAGAATGATGATAGAGAAGCTCAACAAGCTTGGCCAGCTCAAAGAAAACTATAAACAACTCCAGGGGAACTACAAAGAACTCCAGGGAAGCTACAAGGAACTTACTGAGAGATATACCAGCATTAAAAAGAACTTAGAAACTATCAGTAAGAGCTAGGAGGAAATGAAGAATACAATTTCTGAATTGAAGTATACAATAGAAGGAATCAACAGTAGGCTAGAGGAAGCGGAGGATCAGATCAGTGAGCTGGAGGACAACCTAGAAAAATATTCCCACACAATGCAAGAGAATGAAAAAAGGCTGAACAAGAATGAATAGGTTTTAAGAGAACTGCAGGATAACATGAAATGCAATAATATCCATATCATAGGGATACCAGAAGGAGAGGAGAAACAAGGAATGGAAAACCTGTTCAAAAAAGTAATGATAGAAAATTTCCCTAACATGATGAGTGAAAACATTACTCAAGTTCAGGAAGCACAGAGGGTCCCAATGAAGATGAACCCAAACAGACCTACTCCAAGACACATTATAATTAAAATGGCAAATTTCAAAGACAAAGAGAGAAGCCCAAAAGCATCAAGAAAGAAACAGCAAATAACATATAAGAGGACTCTGATAAGGTTATCAAATGATTATTCAACAGAAACAATACAAGCCAGAAGGAAATGGCAAAAATAATTCAAGTAATGGGAAACAAAGGCCTGCAACCAAGAATACTCTACCCAGCAAGGCTGTCATTCAAAATGGAAGGAGAAATAAGGAGTTTCCCAGACAAAAGAAGACTAAAAGAATGCATCTCTACCAAACCAGCATTGCAAGAAATGCTAAAAGGTCTGCTTTGAAAAAAAAAAGAAGAAGAATAAACAGAGAGAGACAGAGAGGAACACAGGTACAAAGTAGGAAAATGGCAATAAATAAGTATCAATAATAACCTTAAATGTAAACAGATTTAATGTTTTAATCAAAAGACATAGGGTAACTCAATGGATAAGAAAACATGACCCACGTATATGCAGTCTTCAAGAGACCCATCTCAGAACAAAAGATCAACACAGATTGAAAGTGAAGGGATGGAAAAATATATATCAAGCAAATGGACTGAAAAAAGGCTTGAATAGCAATACTTATTTCAGACAAAATAGATTTTATGATGAAGGCCATAAAAAGAGATAAAGAAGGACATTTCATAATATTTAAGGGAACAATTCATCAAGAAGAAATAACTCTGGTAAACATATATGCACCCAACGTAGGAGCTCTGAAATATATAAGGAAAATCTTGGAGGACTTCAAGAAGGATATAGACAACAACACACTTATAGTAGGGGATTTTAATACCCCACTATCAACAATGGACAGATCTTCCAAACAAAAAATCACCAAGGATGTTGTGGCGTTGAATAACACTCTAGAGGAAATGGACCTAACTGATATATACCAAACCTTTCACCCCAAAGAAGCAAATTACACATTCTTTTCAAATGCACATGGAACATTCTCTAAGGTAGACCACATGGTAGGTCACAAGACAAGCCTTCACAAATACATGAAAATTGAAATCATACCAAGCATCTTCTCAGATCACAATGGCTTGAAACTAGAAACCAATCTGAAGGGAAAAAAACAAAAACACTCTAACTCATGGAGACTGAATAAGCATGCTTTTAAGTAATGAATGGGTTAACAATGAGATAAAATATGAAATAAAAAAGTTTCTGGAAACAAATAGCAATGAATACACAACCATCCAAAACCTATGGGACACAGCAAAGGCAGTCCTCAGAGGGAAATTCATAGCAATACAGACCCACCTAAAAAGGTCACAAGAAGCTAATACAAACAACCTAACCATAAAGCTGCAAGAACTAGAGGAGCAACAACAAACAAAGCCCAGAGCAAGTAGAAAGAAGGAAATCATCAAGATCAGAGCACAACCAAATAACTTAGAGACTCAAACTACAATTCAAAGAATCAACAAATCCAGGAGCTGGTTCTTTGAAAAAATAAAATTGGCAAGCCTTTATCCAGACTTATCAAGAAAAAGAGAGAGAGGACTCAAATAAACAGAATCAGAAATGACAGAGGAGAAATCACAACTGATATTTCAGAAATACAAAGGATTGTAAGAAATTACTATAAACAACTATATGACAAGAAATATGACAACCTGGGTGAAATGGACAAATTTCTGGAAATGTATAATCTACCAAAACTGAATACAGAAGGAGCAGAAATCCCGAATAGGGCAATACCAATTAGTGAAATTGAAGAGGTAATCCAAAATCTCCCAAAGGACAAGAGCCCTGGACCAGATGGCTACACAGGTGAATTCTACAAAACATTTAGAGAAGAACTAATTCCTATCCTTCTTAACCTATTCCAAAAAATCCAAGAAGAGGGAAGACTTCCAAACTCTTTCTATGAGGGCAATATTATTCTAATCTCAAAACTAGGTCAACACACAACTAAGAAAGAAAACTATAGGCCATTATCTCTGATGAACATAGATGCTAAGATTCTCAACAAAATATTGGCTATCCGTATCCAGCAGTACCTTAAAAAGATCATACACCATGGTCAAGTGGGTTTCATCCCAGGGATGCAAGGATGGTACAACATTCACAAATCAATAAATGTAATACACCACATCAACAAAATGAAAGACAAAAACCATATGAAATGGAAAAAAATAATATCAATAGATATTGAGAAAGCATTTGATAAAGTACAGCAACCACTTATGATAAAAACACTTAGCAAAATGGGAATAGAGGGAGCATACCTCAACATAATAAAGGCCATATATGAGAAACCTGAAGCCAACATCATACTCAATGGGCAAAAACTAAAAGTGTTACTCCTAAGATCAAGAACAAGACAAGGCTGTTCACTTTCTCCACTTCTGTTCAACATCATTTTGGAAGCTCTAGCCATAGCTATCAGAGAAGAAAACGGAATCAAAGGTATCCAAATTGGAAAGGAGGAAGTCAAACTGTCATTATTTGCAGATGATATGATAGTGTACATACAAAACCAAATAGGCTCCACCAAAAGCTTACTTGACCTAATAAGCAAATTTAGCAAAATACCTGGATATAAAGTCAATATCCAGAAATCAAAAGCATTTTTGTATACCAATAATGAAACATCAGAGATAGAAGCTAGAAAACAAATCCCATAACAACAAGAAAAATAAAGTACTTAAGAATCAACTTAACCAAGGAGGTAAAAGATCTGTACTCGGAAAACTACAGAACATTGAAGAAAGAAACCAAGGAAGATACCATGTTCATGGATGGGAAGAATTAACATTATTAAAATGTCCATACTACCCAAAGCAATCTATAGATTCAATGCAATCCCAATTAAAATATCAATAACAGACTTTACAGAAATTGAAAAAATACTTCAAAATTTATATGGAGCCAAAAATGCCCATGAATAGGCAGAGCAATCTTGAGAAAGAAGAACAAGGTAGGAGGAATCAGAATATGGAACATCAAACTATACTACAAGGCTACTATCATCAAAACTGCCTGGTACTTGCATAGGAATAGACATATAGATCAATGGAACAGAATAGAGAGCCCAGAAATCAACCCAGGAATCTATGGTCAATTAATATTTGACAAAGTGGGAAGGAACATCAAATGGAGTAAAAACAGTCTCTTCAACAAGTGGTGTTGGGATAACTGGACAGCAACATGCAAAAAGATAAAACTAGACCACCAATTTACACCATACACCAGCATAAACCCAAGATGGATAAAGGACTTAAACATAAGCAGTGCCACCATAAAGATCCTGGAGAAAAATATAGGCAGTAAAATTTTAGATATCCTATGCAGAAATATGTTTACTGATACTTTACTAGGGCAAAGGAAATCAAAGAACAAATAAATAAATAGGACTATATCAAACTGAAAAGTTTCTGTTCAGCTAAAGAAAACACCAACAAAATTAAAAGGGGGCCAACTGTATGGGAAAACATATTTGCCAATGATACTTCAGACAGGGGTTTGATTTCCAAAATATATAAAGAACTAATGCAATTCAACGCCAGCTAAAAAATGGGCAAAGGGGAAGTAAAAAAAAAAAAAAAAAAAAAAAAAAAAAAAAAAAAAAAAAAAAAAAAAAAAAAAAAAAAAAAAAAAAAAAAAAAAAAAAAAAAATGGGCAAAGGACCTGAACAGACAACTCACTGAGGGAGACATACAAAAGGCCCAAAGGCATATGAAAGAATGCTCAACATCACTAGCCATCAGAGAGATGCAAATTAAAAGCACAATAAGATACCGCCTCACACCTGTCAGAATGGCAATCATCAACAAATCAACAAGTGTTGGCAGGGATGTGGGGAAAAGGGAACCCTGGTGCACTACTGATGGGAATGCAGGCTGGTGCAGCCACTATGGAAAACAGTATGGAGTTTCCTTAAAAAACTAAAAATGGAACTGCCTTTTGATCCAGCAATTCCACTACTAGGTCTATACCTGAAGAACCCTGAAACATCAATTCATAAGAACCTATGTACCCCTATGTTCATAGCAGCACTATTTACAATAGCCAAGTGCTGTAAACAGCTTAAGTGCCCATCAGTGGATGACTGGATCAAAAAACTCTGGTACATTTACATAATGAAATACTACACAACAGAAAGAAAGAAAGAACTCCTACCCTTTGCAACAACATGGATGGACCTAGAAAGTACTATGCTTAGTGAAATAACCCAGTCAGTGAAAGACAAATACCATATGATCTCACCCATTTCAGGACAATAATGAACAAAACAAACAAATAAGCAAAACAAAACCAGATACATGAACACAATGAATAGATCTCCAGTGGGCAAAGAGGAGATGAGAGGGGAGGGGAAGAGGAGGAGGCAAAGAAGGGGAGCAGTTTAGTCAAGGAACTAGTATTGAAGAACCATGGACATGGACAATAAGTAGGATTGACTTTGGGGGGAGTGGGTGGGTTGGGAAAGGGGGCAGAGGGAAGGAAAAAGGGGATGGATGTAACAAAACAACAATAAAATTAAATTTAAAAGATAAATTAATTAAAAGAAGAAATCATCGCCAAATCCAATGTTGTGAAGTTTTTGCCCTATGTCTTCTTCTAAGAATATAGTCATTTTTATATGTTGCTAGATTCAGTTTTCTAGTATAATGTTGAGAATTTCTTTTGCATCGACATTCATAAAGTGATATTGTCCTGAGCCAGAAATTTCATGTGTCCCACTCCCTTTTCTTTCACAAATTAAAACACTTAGTGAAGGAACAGATAAGCCTTTGTGACTTTATTTTCTTATACAATAAGTTTAAGGTGTTTAGAAAGTGGTGATTATATACCAGGGCTCAGTCTGGAGTTCACAGATCCAAAACAACAATAACTTTTAATGCCCAGACAGATATTACCCAGATGCATGGATGTCAGTCACAAGAAACAGCAACAGGGGAAAGGACCAGGGAAGATTTAATGAAAATCACTCCATCATAAACACAGTCATCATTATTACAGTCCCTGTTTGGGGATCAGTAGTGAGACAAATACTTTAACACAATGTACTATTTCTGGGAACTACATAGGGCTCAGAGGATGTTGACTGGCTTACTCAGGGTCACCTGGAAAGCCAGAAAGAGAAACTTAGAATTCCTACCTTTGTTACCGAATACCTGGTTTAGTGGTTTATTTTGATCAGTATCTGCTGGTATTCTGTGCTTGGACTGCACAAGGGAGTTGATTCTCAGAGCCTCTGTAAAATTTTCACTTGGTGAAAGGTAATCTATCAGTATCTTAATCTCCAATTTACCTCCACCTTAGTCTTCATATTGTACTTATTTTTGATTGGAAACAACATTCTGAATAGAAAATCATAAAAATGTTGTTAGTAGTCAAGAAAAGGGTTACTACTATTAAGATGATATGAGGGGACAATTCCCAGAATGGTGAGTGAGGAGCTCCAAAGACCCACTGTTCAACAAAATAACCATACTGGTAAAAATTAATTTTTTTGTGGCCTGATTTAATTTACTTTTTTAAAAAAAGATTTTATTCATTATTTTTTAAAGAGAAGAGCAGGGAGGGAGGAAGAAATGGAGAGAAACATCAATGTATGGTTGCCTTTTACCTGCCTCCAGCTATGGACCTGGCTGGAGACCTGGCTTGCAACATGGTTATGTGCCCTGGCTGGGAATCGAACCAGCAACCTTTAGGTTCTCGGGCTGGTACCTATCCACTGAGCCACTAGCCAGGGTTTACTTTCAAAAATATATTTTATTGTTTATGCTATTATAATTGTCCCACTTTTTACCCCTTTGCCCCCATCCACTTGACCCACCCCCAACTGCCATAATCAGTCCTTTCACCATTGTCCATGTCCATGGGTACTTCATATATGTTTGTTTGTTTGTTTTTTAAAGATTTTATTTATTATTTTCATAGAGAGGGGAAGGGAGACAGGCAGAGAGGTAGAGAGACATCAATGTATGGTTGCCTTTCACCTGCCTCCAGCCACAGACCTGGCTAGAGACCTGGCTTGCAACCTGGTTATGTGCCCTGGCTGGGAATCGAACCAGTGACCTTTGGGTTAGCAGGCCAGTGCCTTATCCACTGAGCCATCAGCCAGAGTCATATATGTTTTTTAACTAATTCCTTCACCTTCTTTCAATCAGGGCTGCTTCCTCCTCCCTTCTTACAGCTGTCAGTCTACTCCATGATTCTATTTCTCATTAGTTTATTTTGTTCATTAAATTCCTCTTATAAGTGAGATCATATAGTATTTTTCCTCTACTGACTGGCTCATTTCACTTAGCATAATAGTGTCCATTTCCATCCATGCTCTTGAAAATGCTAGGAATTCCTTCTTTCTTTCTGCTGCATAGTATTCCATTGTGTAAATGTACCACAGTGTTTCTTGTTTTTGTTTCTTTCCCACTCATCTATTGATAGGCACTTAGGCTATTTCCAAATCTTGGGTATGAACATGTGGTTACATACATTTTTTTGAATTGGTGTTTCTGGATTCTTTGGGTATATTCCCAGCAGTGGAATAGCAACCATTTAAAGTTGTTCCACAAAGGAAGAAGAAAGCCAAGAAGACCAGAGGCTACATGCTGCCACCCAGTGACCTGTCTGGAAAGCAGGGTTATCACTCCCAGAGAAGTGGTTGTTGTCCCTGCCCAGGGTTTGAGAACGGAATTGCAGAGATTTTGCCCAGGGGAAGATGTAGGTGATAAGAACAGAGAGTTCTGAAGCTCTCAAGAGAACAGACTTTATTTGGAGCAGAGGGTGGGGAAGTCAAGCTCAAGGGAGTTCTGGGAAACAATGGATATCTAGGTGATAAGTAATTAAGAGGAAACTGGTTGCAACCAGATAGACTGTATGCTATCTGGTGTACCAGAGTGAAAAGATAGCTAAGAGGATCCCCCACTGGGGTCAGAATAAAACTGGCCTCAGAAACTGCCTATGGATCCGATTGTGGAACAACTTATGCTCCAGAGAATTGTGGAAAACTATAGAGCAATTAGCTAGCAACAAATAAATCCTAACATCTAGTGATCAAACCAGGAGAGACAGACAACAGAAAGATCAAAAATAGAAATAGTCCAGGAGAGCTATGCTATAATCACTGTCATTCCAGGATGACTATGCATATGATCAAGCATGCACATTCTACGGAACAACATCAGAGGTTTCACACACACTTTACTAAAATAATCTAACTAAGCCACTAAGCAAACAAAAAAAGTAAACCATTAACAATAAGTTCATAAATTCAAAAATAAACAGTAAGGTCGGGGGAATAAATATTCAGAGTTGTTACACTACATTATCTAAAATGTCCTGTTTTTACCCTGGCCTGTGTGGCTCAGTTGTTTGAAGCACTGTTTCATAAACTAAAAGGCTGCAGTTCTATTCCAGGTCAGAGCATGTATGAGAGGCAACTGATCAGTGCTTCTCTCTTCATCATAGTTTTTCTCTCCCTCCCTTTCTCCCTGTCTCCCTGTCTCACTCCTTCCCTACCCCTTTCTCTAAAATCAGTAAGTGTGTCCTCTAGTGAGGATAAAAACTAAAACTAAAATAAATAAAGTTCAAAGAATTCATCTTAGTATTCTTATTGGAGCCATTAGAACCAATTATGCAGCAATAACAATAAAAAATACTTTAACGAAAAAAATAAAGTAAAATGTTCAGTTTTTAATGAAAAAGTTGTTACACGTGCAAAGAAACAGGAAAGTATTTTGTGACTCATACACAGGCAGAAAAAAACAGTCAACAGAAATTCCTAGTGAAGGGATCCAGACCCAACTTAGCAAAGACTTCAAAGCAGTTATTATAAATATGTTTAATAAACTAAATAAAACCATACCTAAAGAAGCAAAAGAAGGTATGATGACAATGTTTCATAAGATAATTGCTAAAGACATAGAGATTATTATTATTACTTTTTAAAAAGAACCCAATGGATACTGTGGACTTGAAAAGTACAAAATAGGAAACAAAAATTCACTAGAGGGTCTTAATAGTATATTTGACCTGTCAGAATAAAGAATCCACAAACTTGAAGGCAGATGGATAGATGGGTTGATAGGTAGATAGATATTA